>JASAMX010010672.1:0-10722 GCA_030248175.1 Microlaimidae sp. YZB2_3 | reverse complement strand
TAGTATAAAAAAAGGACTTAAAATTTTCTCAAAAAGGGGGGGGGGTCACATTTCAAAATCTAGAGGGGGGTCAGGGGTAAAAACTTCAAAAATTTGGATAGAGGGCCCCCTGGATTTTTTTCTAGGGGGAGGGGGCTCCAAAATTTCGAGGCTAGAGGGGGGGGGGTGGACGGTGGACCCCACCCTACCTCCCCTTGTTCAGCTATGCTCACAAGTATCTCGAAAGTTTAATTGTTTGCACCTTATTCACTTTCGTTAGTTTTTGAACGTCACAGAGTTAGCAATCTGAGTTTTTTATAAATTAATCTATTTTGAATGCCTGAAATAACTGAAGTGACATTTAAACTAATTTAAAATCAATATTTAAATTGATTCGATATATAGTGGATTTTATATTGAAAAGTTTATCTTAATTCTTCAATTTGGTCATGATTGTAATTGAATTATAATTAAACTAATTAAACAAACGAATTTGGGCGCAGTTTGTCCGAGTTCAAGTTTTGTAAAGGTTGAGAAAAATTTCTGTTATAAATGTCATTTGTCGAAAAGTTGTCACCAATCGAAAAACTTTTTTGGTCAATTTAAAATTTGATTTAATTACTATTAGGCAGTACTTGTAGAGTATAAGCATGTTTTAAGTTTTAGGGCGATCGGTTTAGATTTGCAAATTAGTATCAACAGAAATGAAAAAAGTGATATAAACTCACAAAACTCAAGAAACAGACTTAGTGTGGGTTTTAAGTAGACACTAATACCAAAAATATAATATAATTATACCGAAAAATGTAAAACTCCTATATAAAAATATAAGTAAAAGTAGGCTATTCCCTATTATAATGAGCCTCTCCATTTAAATGACACCCTTCATTATATTGGCATAGTAGCCATTATAATTCGGCGAATTAAAATGAAGAGGAAGCCATTATAATAACCGTTTATTAATTTGATTTCACTTCATATATACTCACTCACAAGTGTAATTCTGTCCGGGACGCACGAGTTTCTCCGCGTCGGACAATATTTAACCGATACGGGGAAACTCGTGCGGCCCGGACAGTATTATACTTGTGAGTAGGGTAGTGCATTTAATTTCGGCACTTTTTTGTTTTTCCATTGTAACTTTTTACTGTTTGGCCTGATTTTCATGTTTGATAGCTCATTTTAAAGCTTTTACGATACTGCGTTGCGTCATAAAAAATTTATTGTACGAAAGTTGTTTTTTTTACTTAATTAAATCAGTTTTTAAAAAAATGGAAAAGTGCCGAAATTAAATGTATGCATTTAATTTCGGCACTTTACAAACAATCGATTGTTTCTCAGTCAAAAAATCATCATTTTCAAAAATTTAAAAGCCTATCATTATCTCCAGACAGTTTTCTTTAATTTAAGCTTTTACTAATTGTTTAACGTGTAACTGGCAAAAAGTTACAGCTAAAATGCTAAATGGTATCAAAATGAGGAAAATTTGGGAAAAAAGTGCATTTAATTTCGGCACCTTTTGAAAAGACCCCCTTAATCGAGTTTAAGTGCAGTGCTATGACTCCTACACATTTCAACGCTGTCTTTTAACTAATTACAACTACAATTTAACACCCGACCACTGAATTGAACCCGTTTTTACCTACAGCAATAGTGTGCCGAAATTACACTATTTTATTTTATAACGATTGCTCACCACAGACGCAACGTAGAACCACGGGGACTAAAAATTTGGAAAATAGACTAAATTTTACCAGGACAGTTTAATTTTTAAACCAATTTATTTCGTAATCATGAAATGCTCATGTTCTAAATACGAGTAACAATTTTTTTAAATTATAAATCACACAATTTCACATGAAAATAGCATAACAAAACAAATAAAAAGCTCACGACAGTCATCTACATATAATTAGCTCTCATTTGAGCTATCAACCGTCGTATTCCGTCCAGGATTACCAAAGATATAGTCCAAAATCAAAAATGCCCAATTGGGAAAAGTGCCGAAATTAAATGCACTACCCTATGAAGTGAAATTAAATCAATAAATGGCTAATATAATGGCTTCATCTCCCTTTTAATTCGCCGAATTAAAATGGCTACTATGCCATTATAATGAAGGGTGCCATTTAAATAGAGAGGCTCATTATAATGACCTACTTTTACTTACTTTTTTATGAGAGTTTCACATTTTTCGGTATATTATATATTTTTGCTGATATAGCACAGTATAAAAGTTCGTTACAAATGTTGGTTGAACATCACCGATTGCACATAGGATACGCAGACACACCAAAAGGTCGATAGCTTCCCGAATTTTAGCGGTTGTACATTCAGGCGGAGACGATATTCTTGGAAGAAATCCTCCATAATCTTGTTTGCTTTTTAAATACTTGGATCTCTTAAATTCTTTTGAAAAAGTGTCCCCTCCTCAAATAATCTCAAATTTTGAGAAACATCGGATTCGGATATTTCAGGAATATCATAATTTGATTTTTATATAATAATCCCTCTTCCTTCTCCTCAATCCTCCTGCTTCACCCTTCCTCTCAATTATGATTATACTCCAACATATTGAGGAATTTTCAAAAACTAAAATTTAAAGTTCTTAAATAATAACACTGCTTAAAATAATGTTAAATCAGACCTGTGCATTGCCCCCTCCGAGGTTTTATTGATGGGGGGCAATTCCAAATTTTTTGAAACGGAGGGGAGGGCAATAATACGGGGGGCAATAAAACGGGGGGGGGGGGCGGCAAGCAGGAAAGAAACAAAAAAGTGAAAAAGGAGAAAAAAAGAAAAAAAGAGACAAAAAAAGCGAAATTTAAGTAAAAATAGGTCTAAAATGGTTTAAAAAGCATTGAAATAGGCTAAACTTTGCAAAAAAATTGGCGATGATGGCGTCATAATAGGTCAAAAATGGCGTTATAATTTTTAATTTTTGGGTACTTTTTCATTTTTTGGGGGGGGGGGGCAATAAAACGGAAAAGGGGTAAATCCTCCAATAAAGGGGGGGGGGTGGCATTTCCAGACGGTGCACAGGTCTGGTTGAATACATTTTTAAGGACTTTAAAAAGAATAGTTTAAAAATTTTAGAATTTTGTGTCATAACATAAAAAACACAAAAGAGTAATCTTATTTTTAAGCAAAATAAGACAAATTTTTCGAATTTCCTAAAAACAGAAAATTACATAATAATCGAAAAATAAAAAAATTTAGCTTAATTTTTTAAATTACACTTTGGGCCCTTGGAAACAAATTATGTGTACTATCCATAGATGAACAAGGGGGGTAGGGTGGGGTCCACCCCCCTAGCCTCGAAATTTTGGGCCCCCCTAGAAAAAAATCCAGGCCCCCCTCCCCTCAAATTTTCGAATTTTTTTACTCCTGACCCCCCTTTAGATTTTGAAATCTTACACCCCTTCCCTCTCGAGAAAATTTTAAGTACTTTTTTTATACAAATTTTCTTCCAAAAACGTGAATTTTTAACACAAATTCATGTTTTTACACCCTTTTTATTCAATAAAATGTAGTATTATCTTATAAAAAAACTATTATTAAACATTTAATGGTTTAAAAGTATTTTGTTTCGGAAATTGGACCCCACCTGACCCCCCTCTAGGTTTCAAAATCTTCCACCCCGGGTAGACCCCCTAGATTTTGAAATGTCATTTACCCGGGGTAAACACCCCCCTGAGTTTTTGACTGTGTTCATCTATGGTACTATCCACGGTTTAAGGTGGTCATAAAAGGTATATTATCATGTCACGATACATTTTCATTTAATGTTGTGTTCTTAAAGACTTCCAGTTCCGATTTTTCCATTTTGTCATTCGGAATAAAAATCGCACAGTTGTTACTTTCTGTCGCGTCTTTTCTCGTTAGATCCATGACGCGAAACTTCTGCTGCACCTTTCCTTTATAATTATCGTAGGTTTTTTCTTTAGCGGTATTATGCTGAAGGTTTCTAAGGAGGGCGCTAAGACCGCCTCGCGTAGAATATAACTGTTCAGTGTGATGATTTTTCACGTGGCAACTTATTCCGCTCCGCGAATAAAACGATCGTTCGCAGAACGGACATTTTTGCGGAGTTCTGTCGTCCTGTTTGGTTTCACTGGTTGTTTCCTTATCCGTTTCTTTATTCGTTTCCTTATCCAGTGTCCCTTTCAGATGGGCCTGTTCGTGGACTTTGAAATGTCGGCGCATTGCGAATCGCTCCCCGCACTTCGCGCAGACGTACGGTTTCTCTCCTGTGTGTATTCGGCGGTGCTCCAGAAGATTAAATCTTCGCGTCATTCGCTTGGGGCACAGGTCGCACGGGTACGGGCGCTCCCCCGTGTGCACGCGCATGTGCAGCGACACCTCGCAGGGCTGGGAGAATATCTTGCCGCAGATATCGCAGGCGCACTGCTCCTCCCCCGTGTGCGTCCGTTTGTGTATGGTGAATTCGCTGCGGTGGTCGAATGTCTGACCGCAGGTTTTGCAGCGGTGGGGTTTCTCTCCGGTGTGCCGCCGGCGGTGAGTTTTGATTTTCATCTGGTCGGGGAAGCTTTCGCCGCATATTTCGCACGCGAACGGTTTCTCCCCGGTATGCAGGCGGCGGTGGTTGTTGAGATTGTGGCGGCGGGCGAAACTGCGACCGCACACGTCGCAAGTGCACGGTTTTTCGCCGGTGTGGGAGCGGCGATGGACACCGAGCTGACTGGGGTAGCGGAAATCCATCCCGCAGAATTCGCACACAAATTCTTTTTTGTTGTTGTTGGATGAGGTGCCGGAATCACTTTGAATCGGCGACGAAGCTTCAGCTTCTTCCTCGACTTCTTCCATGACGACACCTTCGCTTCCTTCGGTGGCCAAAGACGCCCCCGGTTCTTCCCCCACGTGTTCCCCGCTGACCGAATCGAGATCAGTCGAGACCAATTCTTCCGTCGCGATCGCGCACGCGCTGATGCTTACATCAGACATTGCAGATGTCTAAACTAGTACACAAAAACAATGAATTATTATTACATAAAAAAGTTGTGGTAATCCTACTGAACCATTGGCGTAGCCAGGGGGCGGGGGGCGGCGGCCGCCCTCCCCGAAATCCGGCGAAGCCGGATTTTTTCGTAAGGGGGGACCCTTACGTTTTTTGAATTTTGGGAGAAAATTTTTTTCTTTATATATAAATTAAAAACATTTATGATGCGTTCCAAAAGCATAAAATACCCAAAAAACTGAAATTTTTCCCGCTTCGCGGGAAGTGTACATTAATCATTTTGTAGTTTTTTTTTTTAATTTCGATGGATTGTACCATTCAATACATAGCTAAGGCATGTGCCTTTGCCTCAGATATTGAATGGCAATACTATATAGATGTTAAAATTCTTATATTACAAGATATGTAGGTTTGATAATGGCTGTTTTAAACCCCTTAACAACGATTTTTACAATTGTGCGGTTGTCCGCCTTTCCACCTCCTCCCATGGTGAAGCGTGACAGTGTGTATAGATTTTTTTTACTTTTCAAATATTGAGTTATAAAAATTTAATACAAATCTTAGTGCATTCTTAAATCAGAAATTAATCAATATAAAAATTTTTCCCGCTACGCGGGAAGGTCAGATTTATATATATACAGTAAAATTAATATTATCAGTAATATTTTTTGTTATTATAACTTACACCATACTCATTTGCAAAATTTAAAGCCATCAGAAAACAGATAGTTGTGTTATATACACTTTCATCGCCTGATAATTTTGAAGATCAGACATAATTGTGCAGAAATTAGGTAAAAAATCAAAAGTAAAATGTATGTTCACGCAAACACCAGGGGACGATTTTTAAGCAGTTTTTAGTGCATATTTAAAAAAAATTTGCCTCCAGCGGCTGGGGGCACACCCCCAGACCCCCCGGGGCCGCTATGCGGCGCAGGCGGCGGCGCTACGCGCCGCTTTTGTGGCACTTTTTCTCCCCCCAGTCCGCCCCCCCGAGATGAAATCCTGGCTACGCCACTGTACTGAACTACTGAGGGAAATGGCCCAATACCCAATACAGTCCTCACACCGGGGAAGCCGAGAATCCAACTACAGCAACCCACCACGTTTGTGTAATTTTTCGCTTGGTTACGAATAACGGCATCACGTGAATAAAAAGTCCAGGTTGGCATGGTTAGATGTGTTGTGCTCGTGTTGTTCGTTTAGAAAACAAGCGAATAAATGCAGTTTTATTTTTATAGTACCCCGAAACCTTGGTTTTTTCTTTGGAAACAGGAAATAAAGTCTAGATGTGTCTTTGTCATAGGTTTGTACCATAGCTGAGCAGCCTAAGCCTCCCGAAATTTTTTTTTGGGGGGGGCATAGGTGTTTTTGGTCGGGTCCGCTAGGGGGGGTCCACCCCCGGGTGGAAGGCCAAAAATTTTTAGGGGGCCGGGGTCCAGGGGGGTCCGGCCCCCCCTGGCTTTTTAGGGGGGGTCGACCCCGGGTGCGAGATTTCAAATTTAGGGGGGGGGGGTCAGGGGGGTCCAATTTTTTAGCAAAATTTTTTTAACTCAATAATTTAAGTGTTTTTAGATCTAATATTGAATTTTATGTATTAAAACAGCCTATTTAGGCCTAAAAAGTGTATTTAAACACTGTTTTTAACTAAAAACCCGTGTTTTTGACAGTAAATAAAAAAATATACTTCCAAGTTGGTCGGGAGGGGAAGGGGAGGGGGGTCAGCCTCGCTAGGGGGGGTCAGGCCGGACCGCTCTCGAGCTTTGGGGGGGAGGGGGGCCCCCCTGAATTTTTTCTAGGGGGGGGGCCAAAATTTTGGCTCTAGGGGGGGGGGTGCACCCCTCTGTCCCCCCCAAAAACACCTATGGGGGGTTATACATACGTGACCCCCGAAAATTTTTTTTGGGGGTGGGGGGCCTGAAAATTTTTAAGGGTATACTGCAATAACCCTATTTTTAACGTTTTTAGTGCTGGAACCCCCTCCCAAATTTTAGGGGGAGGGTGTCCGGGTTCGGGGTACCCCAAATTTTAGAAAGGGAGGGGGTGTCGGCAGTAATCGGGATTTTTGAGGGGTATAACCCTCCCAAATCCCCCTGCCCAACCTATGGTTCTACAAGTAGTTTTGCGTGAACACTTTTGCAGATCATGTGCGGACTTGACAAGTAACTCTCAGGTAACATAAAAAAATCATTTACAAAGATCTTGGAATGAAATATAAATCAATACTCTTGCGAGAAGGTTGCCATGCCAGTATCGTTTTGATGTTGAACGCTAAGTTTTTAACTATGGATCTAAAACTATTTTCATTCTTTCCTGATTTGTCTTTGCGCCTTACCTTTGCGTAATCTACCAATTGGAGATAAGGTTCAGGGCAAGCAACAATAACAACATCAAGTCCCCTTTCCAGGCCAAATTTTTAGGTCTAGGCAGGGTATATTTATTGTCTTAAATGCGATTTTTTTTATAAATAACGGTACTTTACACTTTTTATAACAATATAAATCACATTTATTGGACGAAGTTAAATATTAGTGTGCTAATATAAGAAACTTAATGTGTTAAAAGGTTTAGGTTGATAGAGCCGAGAGAACTTGAAGCCAAAAATAAAAGCCGCTAAAACCTATACCTAAGTCTTAAAATAAAGGCTCAACAATTTTCTGACGGCTAAAAGTTACCTACTTGGTGCTCTAAAGATCCCGTACAGTTTAAACTTGGTTGTAAAAATAATCAACAAAAATGATACGTACTGGAAGCAGTAGCGTGCCCGGGGGAAAGGGGGGCGCGGTTGCTCCTCCCTCCCCCGATATCCGGCGTAGCCGGATTTTTTTGTAAAGAGGGACCCTTTAGTTTTTTTTTTAATTTAAGAGAAAAAAATTTTCTTTACTATTAATACAGAAACTTTCCTGATGCGTTTAAAACTTATATTAATTGCCAAAAAATCAAATTTTTCTCTCGCGGGTAGTTTAAACTAATAATTTATCTTAGTCTTTTAGAGTAAAATCAGTTATGCCGTTTAATGATATAAGCATACATGTTAAATAATAAAAATACTTTAAATACTATTAATCTTTTGTTAACGCATAAAAACGTTTTAAATTTAAAGAAATAAAATATGTTAAATTTCGCAATAAAGAGCTCTGAAATTAAAATTGCTAGTGTGTTTTAGAACTTAAGATAAACAATTTTTCACCCCGGAGGCATTCTACATAACGGAGCCCCTGCTCCCGCTGAGTGGCTCTCGCCCCTTCTTCTGTTTGCTGTTGAGGCGCAGATTCTTGCTTCAGATAAGTCCTTTTTCGCTGTTTTTTTTGGCTGCTAGAAAATTGTTCCATTTAACCTTCGGATCCATGATCTTCATTAGGAGCGGCAGAACTGCGACAGACTTGTCAGCAAATAAACTAGGGACTTCCGTCACGCTTTTCTCCTAGCCGTTTAACGACGACGAAATCTGTCTAGATAATGCTGGCTGCAGGCATCCCGCGTTGAAAATTTGTTTATTTGTAAAAAACTCCCCCTCTTCATTCCCTTCAGTATTAATATTTCGCCCGCCCTCCTCCGAAATGAAATTCTGGACACGTCACTGATTGGAAGATATTATTATTTTACGGTGGAACGATACAGTTAGAATACCCTGTCGGTTTTTGTCTATAACTCATGCAGTACAGGACGGACAGAAGCAAACTATATTTTGGGAGAAAAGGTTTTTTTCAGTCAGTTTGGTATCCTTAACATTTTTGGTGGACCATTCCACGGCGAGATATGCTTCGTTGGAAAAAGGCATTTTAAAACAGTTGTTCCCAATTTAACAGAACCAGAGTTAATAATAGGTAATAAAAATTTAACTCAAGTTATATACACCAAAAGTACATGCCCACAAAAATTTTCAGCGAAATCCCTACTATTGAAGTTTTTTAATTACGTTTTATTGCTAAAATTGTTGAAATAAAAAGTAAAAAGAAGTGATAGTAGAGATTTCGTTAAAAACTTAAAAACTGGCTCGGAATCATGGTACAATTGCTGTGTTAAAAGTTGGGAACAAACTAATTCATATCAAATGACTAAACTTTTATTTATATTTTTTTGATTTGACGTCGGGAAACTACATTTTCAAACGTTTGTTTAAAAATGGTTTTTAAGAAGAAATTCTCAAACGAGGCAGTAGCCAAGTGGTTAGAGCGTCGGACTTGGAATCCCGGAGCTTTAGGTTCGAGTCCCCCTAGGATATAGTTTTAACCTCAATGTTTTTTTTAAATTTTTTACTTTGTTCATTATTCAATACTGTATTCAACCCCGAATACGTGTTACGAGGTGGTTTTGAGGTGAAACCGCTATATAGACAGGGAGGGGGTCGCAACCCTCCAAGTGCCCCCCTGAGGGTCGAATTGAAAAACGGAGGTTCGATTCGTCATCAGGATTTCCTAAAACCTCTGAGTACATGTTTGGAAAAAATTGGTGAAATTTTTGTAACTGTATCGTTCTACCTTAAGTAAATATATCGCCGATGAAATGATCGATTTATAAGCTAATTATGTCATTGTTTTAATTTGGATCGTAATTATGTCCAAGGCTGCGCGCAAAGTGCACTATTTAGAAATTTGAATCAGTTGATTTTTAACCGACACTCATGGGTTTTTAATATTTTATTTTCAAAGTTACCAAAAATACGGTATCCAATTTTTGTAGATGTTGAACCCCTTTAAACTATATTTTTGACGTCCAAGTGAGTATAGCAACAAAAATGTTTCGGTATTAAAAATGTTTTACTCTAAAATTAGTGTTTTTTCCTATTTTTTTCCTTCATATTGAAAAATCGTGGAGCACTCCAGAAAAAAAGCGATATATTTACTTAAGGTAGAACGATACAGTTACAAAAATTTCACCAATTTTTTCCAAACATGTACTCAGAGGTTTTCGGAAATCCTGATGACGAATCGGACCTCCGTTTTTCAATTCGACCCTCAGGGGGGCACTTGGAGGGTTGCGACCCCCTCCCTGACTATATAGCGGTTTCACCTCAAAACCACCTCGTAACACGTACTCGGGGTTGAATACAGCATTGAATAATGAACAAAATAAAAAATTTAATAAAACATTGAGGTTAAAACTATATCCTAGGGGGACTTGAACCTAAAGCTCCGGGATTCCAAGTCCGACGCTCTAACCACTTGGCTACTGCCTCGTTTGAGAATTTCTTCTTAAAAACCATTTTTAAACAAACGTTTGAAAAATGCAGTTCCGACGTCAAATCAAAAAAATATAAATAAAAGTTTAGTCATTTGATATTTGAATTAGTTTGTTGCCCAACTTTTAACACAGCAATTGTACCATGATTCCGAGCCAGTTTTTAAGTTTTTAACTAAATCTCTACTATCACTTCTTTTTACTTTTTATTTCAACAATTTTAGCAATAAAACGTAATTAAAAAACTTCAATAGTAGGGATTTCGCTAAAATTTTTGTGGGCATGTACTTTTGGTGTATATAACTTGAGTTAAATTTTTATTAAGCAATACGTAAATGAACCAAGAACTAAATATAATGTTTAGCTTAACCGTCTCACGCCTTAATGTATAGAAGCCTGAACACATATAAAAACAAAAAGGAGTAAATAAACGTGAGAATGCAGCGGATTCCCAAAATTTGAACCAAAATTTAAATTAATTCATTTAAATAGGTGAAGTAATTCAAGACAGAAATGTAAGGTAAATTTGGTTATTTTTCTATTTTTTAGCAATTTGCATTTAACTCATAGAAGTTTATTTTTTC
>JASAMX010010671.1:0-52840 GCA_030248175.1 Microlaimidae sp. YZB2_3 | reverse complement strand
ATTTTATGCTATAACTTCTTTAGAAGTCATAAATTCCTGTTCGTGTCTCAGAAAGGAGATTAGTACTCCAGTGATTATTATTTTTTCACACAGAACTGCCTGCCTGCATCACTTCATAAGAAAAAAAAACCCTGATACTTTAATCAAAGTTTAAAAATCAATGCAGTAAAACATTTAAATAAGCAGGTTATTTTTGTTAGCGGAGTAATTTAGCTGTTAATATTGGATTAAAAATGTAACTTTCTCGGATTGTTATTACCAACGGTTTATGTATGGTGAAAACCCACCTAGATAATAAAACTCCGATAAGACGTTTTAAACTCCCATTTTTGGAGAAAAAATAAAGTCCAAGTCTAGTTACTTTTAGTTGTAAGGTGTGGATTTAGCCCTGATTAATTGTTAGAACAAAAAATTACGTCTGAAACACATGTTCAAGCTTTTGGAGCCGTAAGTGAAGAACTTGGAGCCGTCAAAAACTTTCGGAAACTCGGAGTCGCGAAAAATGGAACATGAAACCCCAAATGAAAAAACTGTTTGAACGTTAATTTAGGCTTTGGTTTAGGCTTAGGTATCGTTTTTTTCTATTTTTACTTTCGGATTTAAGCTCCATCAACATATTTTAGTAATCTTCCTATTTTTCCAAATTTTTTTTAAATTTTGCTCTAAATAAAGTATCAGGGTTTTTTTTTCTTATGAAGTGATGCAGGCAGGCAGTTCTGTGTGAAAAAATAATAATCACTGGAGTACTAATCTCCTTTCTAAGACACGAACAGAAATTTATGACTTCTAAAAAAGTTATAGCATAAAAATACAGAAACAACGTAATAATGAAATATAAATAGTTTAAAACTCCTTCTTAAAATAAAAAAACAGGGTATAATTAAAATTATAAAAATACAAAGTGCAGTAAACTCTCGTCAAAAACATGTAATATATTTATCACAACGATTGATTAAGAACTGTATGATTTTAGCTTGACGAGGAAACATGCACATTAACCACCGAACAGACACCTTTTTCGGTTTCATCGCTCCGCAACTCCATTATTTTAGTTTTATTTATTGAATGATTATCATGATCATGGCGCCATTTATTATAGATAGACTTTACAAAAAAAATTTAAAAAAGCATAACAAGATTAAAAAGTTTTGTAAACAAGTTAATAATTATTTGTGTTTAAAAAGCTTTGGAAGTTTCTGACTTTCGTATGACTCACAAGTTTCATTTATTTAAACAAATAAAAAGCCTGAAAAAAACTTGCGTTTTTTAACCGAAAAAATGGGAAAAAGTGAAAGGCGTTTTTTGCAACCAACTTAGGCGGAAGCGTTTAAAAATCGTTGTGTTTATTCATTGAAATTTTTGAAAAAATCATAATGTAAACTTGTAATTCTACAACACGAGACTAACAATATAACTAAATTATAAAAACACAAACTCAATCAAAACCATAATTTATTGTAGTAAATAAAATTAACAATAATTATACTGTTTTAGAAAAATAAAATTTATATAACTGAAAGCATGGAGTCTACATGATGAAACCGCCTCTTTTCAGTTATTTATTTTTAATAAAAAATACTTCATAAAAAATTGCATCTTTTTTACAGAACCACATCTGCATTGGGAATTGCTCAGATTAAAGTACAACAAAATAAGCTTAAAAATTATTCACCTTTCAGAATGACAAAAATTTCTGTGTAAATTTTAAAACAATTTCGTTAATTTTAATTGTTTTGAACTTAAAATAATAAGTAAAAAAAGAAAAAAAATATTCAAAGACTGAACTAGCGACCTTACGACATTTCGGCTTTTCAAAGCATTAGCTGCCCAAAGCTTTAGAAACACAAAGATTAAACACTTTACTCAGAAGTTTTTAAAGTTTTATCTTGACACCAAAGTTCTTTAACTTAAAACCACCACGCAGTGTTCAAAGAATCAAAAAAATACAGTCAAAAATTTACAAAAAATAAAATAAAGTAATCAAATTTATTATATTTAAAAAAGTATTATAAGTTAACACAATCAAACGGTCAATTAATGCGTGTTAAAAATGATAATATTACATTTTTCTGCCTCAAGTTTTTAGACAAAATTATAGATTAAGAACTATACATAAAAACAACATTTAATTTTTTAACCGGACATTAAATAAATGGTGTTACTGGAATTTAATATCAGGTTAACGTACAATATTTAAAAAAAATCAGTAAAAATAACAACCAAAAATATTAAAATAAGGCAAGCATTTTAAAAAATAGATGATTAGCAAAAAATTGCTGTGAAATGCGAACCATTTTTTTCTAAAACAAATTAAATAAAAAAAACTGTTTTATCTCAGCAAAAAGTGTGTTTGAGTGCATTTCTTAAAACAAAGCTGTTAAAAAAAGGAAATTAACAAAAAAATGAAATTATCCAGTTTTTTATACTAAAGAGTAAAAAAAGCTTAACATTTAATATTTATTTTAATTTATGGTTTATATTTAAATCATAAGATCATTATTTTAGCAATGTTTTTTAAATAAAAAAATTATCAAACAAATTGTAAGATTTTTTAACGTGCACTGAGATATAGGATTGCTAAATTGATACGTTTGATTTGTTACCTACCACGTTTAAACTATAGAAAGAGTATAGACAGACAATAGCTAAATATAATTAAAACAGAAAAGATGAAAAAACTCCACTCAATGCAAGCTGGCAAACACCAAAAAGTAAATTTACAGGTTACTTGCCACTTTTTATGTTTAAAATAAATTAAATGTCGGCTATAAAGGTTTTTTTTAATATGGTTTGCACTGGATTGCAATTCTGCAAAGTACAATGAGTATGTTTTTATACTGTAATTTGTTTTAAAACATCAACGGTTTAAAATAATGATACGCACTTGTCCATTAAAAGGAACCTCATTAAAAACATTTGTGCTGTAAAAATTTTGATCCAATTTTTCAAAAAAAAAATTAAAAGCTGAGAAGCAAAGTGTAGTAATTTTTAAAAAAGTGGTATCTTTAAACAATAAAACTAATTTATTTTAAGATGCTTTTTATTTTCGCTTAGCTAGAAAAAAGTTCAAAATTTACAAAAAAACTAAAAGGTTTAACCAATAAAACATTTTAAAAGCCTTCCTTCAATGACGGTAAAAAGCAGCATCTGGGATTTTAGATAACAACTATTTTTGAAAACAGTCTTATAATATGTTGTGTGAAATTAAAACCTTAGGTTCAATTTTTATGTATAATTTAGCAAATCAAACATAAAACTTTGGTTTTAAATTTTTTTAAAGTATTTAAATTTTATTTGCAAAGCCCACAAATAGAAATTTATGCCATGTTTTTTTATCGCACTAAAAAAACTATTCAAGAAATTTTTGCTGTTGCAAAATTTTTCTAAAGTTTTCTTGTAGAAACATTGACAAAAGCCATATTGCGTCACCGTTTTAAAGGATTCTATTTTAAGCAAACTTAAAGTCCAGGGTGAAACTTAGTGAAACATAAACAAGAAAGTTTAAAAAAAAGATTTAACACTTCAACAACTTTATATAATTGAACGTTTACTGCAAGAAATACAGTAAAAATTTGAGTTTTTAGGCTAAAGTTTTTCACTCAATATACCTGCCAATCTGAAAAAAGACTCTAAACCTTAATTAAACCCAGATAAAAAACATGAAATACATCTTTTAATAATATCATTCCTCGTTATACGCGCATAATTCTAAACAAAACTGCCAATGAAATTCTTAAAACTTGTGATTAATATTCCTGTTGAATAAAGTTGCGTTCAAAGCAATATAATACAAAATACAAAATGTAAGTATTGTGCAAATAAAATGTAGAAAATTTCGATTAAAGCTCTATTTAATGTAGCTAATTATTTAAACATTTCATGCTGTATTAAAGATAATTAAACTCTTAAAATGATAACAGTTTTGTATCTATGTACCAGCACACAAAATTCAAGAATGAGCTTCCAACAAAATATTTTCGCATATTTGAAAATGACCGTTGTATTGCTTGTTTCGATGAGCAATCCCAAAAATATACGAATAACACAATGACTTCCAAGCTTAATATTCATAAACTTATTATTTGTAAACATAAATTTTTGAATAGCCTTACGCTCCATAGAAGTTCTATTTTTAAAAATAGAAATAAAGATTTTAGGTAACATGCAGCCGAAGTAGCTTCAAATAAAAAATAAGAGATATTTAATTATTATTAGGAACTTAAAGCCGGAATTTTAAAATGATTAAAACAATGGGCTAAGCCTAAACTTAAACTGAGTTTAGTCTTCCAAAATTTTATTTTTGCGGTTCTAAGTTTCTAAAATTTCTGTTACGGCTGGAAGTTACTTCCTTATATACGATTCCAAGGATTTCGTGCCGAAATAAGCAAGGAATTTTTTTTAAAAAACCTCAAAAAATGAAAAATCCAACAACATATACTTAAAATCTTTTATTTAGCCGACTTGCCGCTCAGAAATTTTACATAAATTGTTTAGAAAAAGTTAAAGTATAGCAACACGTGTTCTTCAAATTTTCAAACTTTCCGTAACAACTATCAATCTTTAAACCAAAGACCAGAGACAGTTGCTAGGTAAATTATCAATTCTCTGAATTTATAATGGTTTTTTACCTTGTTTTATTACCTTATTCAAGAAAACAGACTTAAGCAATCGTGGAAAATGCAGCAGAGTATTAGTTTAAAGCAATGCTTTTTTACTAAAAAGTGTAAGACTCTTTTACAATTCTAAATGAGCGTTAACCTTTTCTGATTGTTGGGGTTAAAACTCGTCTCTAAAATGAAGAAAATAGCGGTACCACAGTTGTTTAACTCTTTTGTGTCTCGTCCCCAGCCACTTCCCAACACTGAGACGCAAAATGCGATAATAATCAGACGCAGAATTAATCATTATATTATAAAGAAGAAAAAAACAAACTTTGTCCTGAATAAATCAATAAAACATTTCCAAAGCTGAGAAATATATGGTTTATAATAATTTTTTTGTTAGCGTTACAATTTAATTTAAAAGCTGAGTTTCTAAACGAAAAAAGCAATCTCAATACTAATTATTCAAAAAAACACTAAAACATTGCGACAAATTTAATGTCTGTCTAATCTTATAATTTTAACAAAAGTTTCTTAAATTTTTTTACTAAACACTAAAATTTTTACAATTTTTAAAATTTTTTTTTGCAAAAACTGCAGAGAGCAGATACAAATAATTTATTTCAGGAATTTTTATTTCAAAAACAAAAATAATAACGCAGATTTATGGATATCAATCCTACCGAACTTAGAAATCTGTAAAGTGCCAATATGGTGGGTTTTAGAAGTCATCAGACTAAATTTGGTGAAGAAAACATTAGTGGTGTTTCCAAACACATTTAAAAGACGCAAAATAAGGCTGCGATATGTTTAATAAATCACCAAATTAAACTTGATATAAAAACAATATTGATTGAGTAAGTTTTTTCACCCCTCCTGGCTTGTCTTAGCGCCTGCTCTTTGCATAATCTGCATAGGGAAGATAAGTTTCAGGTAATGCAACAACAACAACAACATTGAGTAAGTTTAACGGGTACCATTTGAGTGTGAATAGATTTTTTTAAAATTTTTAATTGTTAAAAAATATATTGTTAAAAGTTCAAGCATTTTGAAATGATTTAAAAAAAAATTTAATATTAACTTCTTAATATTAGTTTAATATTAATAATAAAAAGTGAATTAATTTTACGTGTTTCACAAGCGAATTATAACATTAGAAAATTTTATTTTTTAAACAACTATTTATTCACGTTAATCAATTCTTGATAAACAAAAAAAAACAAACAAATTTCAAAGAAAAAAAGCAACGAATCATTTCTCGACTTAAACCTAGAGTAAAGAATACATTAAAACAGTTGATATTTATTCAATTTGACAAGTGCTTCAAGACTAATTTGTTAAAAACAGCAAGTCAAAAATAATGGCCCATTTATTTTAAATATTCCCCAGGAAAGTTTAAAAATCAGCAGTGAAAAACTTTTTTAAAATGACTGAAACAATAGTGGAAAAAAGATTTAGTTAGTTTTTATAATGCTACAGGTACTTTTTACTAATAATTAGATTAAATTAGTGGTTTTCAAAATAATTTTATCAATAAATACAAAAAACTTAAAATTTAAAAACTAGACAGTAAAATAGTTTTATCAAAAGTTCTTGCAATTCATGATAGTTTTTGTATAAAATACTGTGAATTATTTTACAATTTGCATGTCATGTGCATCTAGTGGAAATGCATTCCCTCGAAAAAAAAATTATTTTCATAAATTTTTCGAAAAAGAAGCGAAAATATTTTTTTATACTTCGCCAAAATTATATTGACAAACAAAACGCAAGAAAATTTATATTAAATTTATACTTTGTATATATTTTACATGCATACTTTACCTTTTATATATTTCATAATCATGCTTTTTATGAATAATACGAAGATTAAGGTTGCTTGACTTTGCTACATATTATATAAAGCGTCAAAAAAACAGTTTACCTTCGTCTGTGCAATTTTTCTCGTCGCTAATATCTCCACAGTCCGGATGTCTGTCGCACTTTTTCTCCCTGGGAATGCATTCGAATGGATTGTTGCAGCGGAATTGGTCCTCTAAGCACTCCTCCACCCGTTTGAAAGTGGTTCCCTCCCGCCCGGTGGCTAGCGCTTTGGACTGCTTTTGCGCTTTTTGGTTTTTCTGCTGTTCCGCGTACTTCAAGGCTTCCACGAAGTATTCTAAATCGATACTAGTCATGAAAAATACTCTAGGAATAGAACAGAAAAAGGGGTGATTTAACCCCAGTGCGCTGTTTCATAAATGTTACTAACATTTGATTCTTTGTAAATATTTACAAAGAAATGAAATCCTATGATAAGGCATAGGGATTTTTGCAATTAATATTTATGCAAATTTTTGGTTTTTTATAAGTTTTTCCAAAAGTCTATTGCATTTTCATTTCTTTGTAGCTTTCTACAAAAAAGAAATGGACTTCAACAAAAAAACAGCATGTTGGGAACTTTTATGAAACAGCGCCCAGGCGTATGTTTAGACAGGAAATAAGTAGACTAGTTCAAGGTGGACGTATGTGGACTAAAGTAACTTAGACATTGCATGTGCGGTTCACACAAAAATTGTAGACCTTATGATAATGATTTTTGTATTCGAGGAACCATATACGCAATCCCAATTTTAAAAATCCAAAATATTCTATGAGTGCGACGAACCTTATTGCATATAACCTTGTTTTAATGTATTGTGTTTAATCCGTGATATTCCAGTGCAAAAACTGTTGTTGCCTTACTTTTAAATTCTTTTAGTAAAGATGCATTGCACATTATAGCTTTTCCCACAGCATGAAAACCTTCTTATCATGGGATCGGAATACGCTAAATTGTATAAAATGCACTCTAATCTGCTGAAATACCCGGCCTCAATGGAATATTTGCAAATTGATACATTTTAAATTATTAACACATTATTCTGAATATTGTATTTAAATGTGTTAAAAACAACCGTGTTAATGTTTATGAACATAATGAATTTGAAAAAAAAATCAAAATCAATAAGAATTAGGGGCTTAATAGAAGTTCTTCAAATAAAAAATGTCTTTTATTTTTTTTTTTGAACATACGAGAAGACTGCTAAAAAAATTGGATTTCAATTGAGCTTTTACTTGACATTCATAACATAACACAAACATAATAAGGACAAGGAGCTTCATGTTGATTCATTTTAATCCGTAATGTATCCTTGACTTTCAGTGGATTCCAATGTGCATCAGTGTGGACTTTTTTGTTTGCTTAATTGTTGTTTTGAAATCACTGGCAAGCAATTAGTTCACATTTGTTTGTACTGTTTGAGATAGTGGTTATGTATAAGTTAATATTATTTTATTTTTAGCTTTAGCTTTTAGCTTCAACTTATTCAGCTCATAATCACAGGCTGCTCATATAAGCTGTTATAGCGTGTTTCATAGTTGCCTTATAAAACTTATGTGACAGTTCTGGTGATTACTTCATCGTGGGATTTTTAATAACTTGCTGATGTGGATATAAAAAGACAGAGCATAGTATATAAATAAGTGCCTGCTTTTTATGATCCGTCTAGAAAGTTTACTTTCAAAAAAATGGAACAACATGTGGCTATATAACTTCAAAAAATTTCTTTATAATACTACTGCTGTCAAAAACAGTTAAATAAACCATTTTGTTTTTTAGAAGGCTGGAACCTTTAAAGGTTTCTACTATTTTTCCATTCTGTGAATTTATAATCACAGTAGTCTATTGAGTACTGCATTAGTGCTACGGGCTTTTTGAAGCCATCAGCAGAGAATTTGGAGCCATCGGAAATTGTTGGGTACTTGAAACCGCAAAAATGGAAACTTGGAGCGGAAAGTAGAAAAGTAGTTTGGGGCTAGTTTAGATTTTGGCTTAGGCTTAGGAATATGTTTTGGTGTTTGAACTTCCAAGTTCCCTACTTCGGGCTCCAAATTCCCCATTTTGGGTTCCGAATTACAGTTGTAAATTCCTTAAGTTTAAACGACCCTAAATAGCAGAATTTGTTGCAGCAATATTTTTTATGCGCTGTGTTTGTGTGTGTGTATTTTTTAATTAAAAGTTTTTGTATTTAAACTATATTCAAACTATATTTAAACTATATTCAAATTATTGTTATAGAAGGTATTAATCAAATAACAGCATGAATATTACATTATATTCTACATTTAATAAATTATTATTTAAATACGCATAAATAATCTGTTTATTGTAAAAAAAAGTAGAAATGTTACCGCATTTGGACTCATCCGTCCCGTCTGGACAGTCGTATTGTCGGTCGCAAGCTTTGGACTTGGGGACGCAATCGCCATTGTCGCAAGAATATTGGTCCACAGCGCAACGCGACGGTCTTCTCGGCGGAACATTTTCTACCGGTACTCGTTCTCTTGGATCCGATCTTCTTGGATACGGGCGTCTTGGATCTGGGCGTCTTGAGTCTACTTCCCTTCGGTCCGATCTTCTCGGGTCAGATTCCCTCGGGTCTGGTCGTCTTGGGTCAGGGCGTCTAGGGTCCGGGCGTCTTGGTTCCGGGTTTCTTGGTTCGAGGGTTCTTGTGTCTGGACGTCTTGGATCAGGGCGTCTAGGATCCGGACGTCTAAAGTCCGGACGTCTGGGATCAGGACGGCTTCTTGAGTCGGTGGGGTTTTCTCCTGGTCTAGGCACGGCAGGACGGGGACGAGGAATTTGAGTTCTGGAATCTGTGGGTACCCGTTCATCTGTAAAAAACTTTCAATTTTTATGAACTAAAAATAGCTTTCTTAATATTGATTTTTTGTAGTTTTTATATGCTTTCAGCATTAAATGTGTTTGGTGTGTTCATGGAAAGAATATAGTACAAAATTTTGCTTCAAAAGTTGCGTTTTTGATCTTACTCTCGTACTATATCAAAATTCATTTAGTATTTTTTTGAAGACAAGTTTAACAAGTGTCAACGTTTGAAAGTTTTAAGGGAACTTCAACCTTTTTTTGTTTATTTTTAGAAGTTTTTTAAACGGTTAAACTATTGTAATTTTTTTGTAATCGTAATTCCCAAAGTATCGATAATTTTTTTCTTCTGTTACTCCAAATCACAGGACCTATCCTAAAACACTTTGTTTTAACATTGCTATAAGAAAAGATTAACTTTAAAAATGTTTATACTAAAAATATTAATACTGGAACAATTGAATGTGATTCGAAAACAAAAATTTTGATTTGTATCATAAATAATGTCATTGCGTATTATTTTGTATAAAGAAACCTGTTGATTGGCCAAATTGTAAAATATCTCAAAGTGCATTTTATTTTTGCACAGGTTTAAAAAAGAAGCTGAAGATGGGTCTGGCGAAGACCAGCGTGGAGAGAAAAGAAAACGCAGCGATAATACGACGGAGAATATGGTAAGAAAAATAATACAATTTCTCGATAAAGCTTATCATTGTATATAAATTATTTTAAGCTTTTGGTTAATTATTCTTAGCATTCTTTAACTTTTGTTAAAAAGGAAAAAAATTTTAATTGCATGCTTCAACCTTTAAGTGAAGTGATGGATTCTATTGAAAAGCTCCGACTATCATGGATCTTAAAAGGAGTCGGAAAATATGTCTAGAATTAGGAGCGAAACATATTTTTTAACATTACCAAAATTTAGCTTATATATTATTTGTTATTATTTTAAAAAAGGTTGTTATTTAATTCTTAATATTTTTATTTATATAACTATTAATTTATTTTAGCTTCTTTACAGAGCAGTTTATGGTTTTCCTTTTCCTTTCAAAATTCTGTGGTTTTTGTTTTCACCTTTCCACTACGTTTTCTATTAAAAAAAACCTGTGTGGTTTTTCTAAACTTTTTTAATTTTTTTAAATTTTATTTTGATAGTAGCTTTTGTTTTATAAAAAATTATTTTACAAATCATTTTTACCGCAATTGGCTTCGTCGCTTCTGTCTCTGCAGTCGCTTCTCCGATCGCAGCGCCGTCTGACGTCGATGCACTGATCCCCGGATTCGCAGGTAAACTCCCGCCGGGGGTCGCATTCTCTCCGGAGAGGGGGTGGGGTTTTTATCCGGGGTCGGACAGGTCTGGGCGCCCGGGTTCTGGGTTCCGGCTCGGGTCGCGGTTTGCGGTTGTAATCTAGAATTATTTATTTTACTTTACTTTATATATTGAGGCATTATACCTTACTTTATAGTTTTTTTACTTTGTTGTGTTAAATTGTGTTTATGTTTATTGGTAAGTACAAACTGGTTGTCACCTCAGTAAGTTGTTTTGAAGACGTAACAACACTGAGAGGAATGGCCCAAACCCCAAACCGAAATTGTTTATAATGTTATCATTCACGTTTCAAAATAATATAAACGACTACGACAAAAAACTTAATTATTACGCAATTTAAATAAACATGATTTTTGATCGTTTACTGGAAAAAACGACGCAAAAATGTACTTGTTTTGCCACCGGCCGAAAATTCGCAATATATTTGTCAATCTGAAAAATTTAATAAAATCCTGCCTAAAGTTATCAAACTGCTTTCTCGATAACTTTTATTTGATTCATCTTACAAATTAAAATATAAAAAATCTAATAAATTTTATACTCACTAAACGCGACACATTTATTGCACTTTCTTAACCCTTTCTGACTCTTAACGCAAAAAATAGAAGCATGTAAATTGCATTGGTCTATCCCGTCCAGTTCCTTTATAGTCTGTCAGACGCAAAGCGCAGTTTGCGCCTGTTCTGGGTTTTAGAAGAGCTAATAAACACAAAAGTTTACGAATTAAAAACTCATTTATATACGAAAAAAATAATTTACACTGAAATTTTTGGAAAGAAGCAACTTAAAATATTTGATATGTAAAGTTATTTATTTCACACATTACATTTTTTTAATAACTGAATTTCGCGTTTTATCAAAAATGTTAAACAGTTATTTTAAAAAGTAATCTTAAAGTGTTAAAATGTAATTTTTTTATGGAAAAATCACCCATTACTTCCTTTGTGAAAAGAAATTTAGTGTGAAAATTATTGTTTGAGGATGTAAGTTATACGTCAAATCCTGCGGATGCATGACAAAATTACTCTTCTTGAAATGAAATATAATCATCGTGCGCGTACCAAACAGTAAATAGAGGTATTGTATTGGTAGGTTATAATTTTCGGGTTAATAATATGTTTACCGCACATCCAAGGCCGAGTGTAAAATGCGCATAATACTATTACAGCGTAGAAAGAGTGCTAAAATGTCTAGAAGGAGTGTTGCATTGACGAAGTTTTCCTGGAATGTTATGATTTAGTCATAAGTTGTTTTTGTCAAAAATTAAAAAAATATTACTTTAGAAGGGTTACGACAGTGTTCAATATTAATTTTACTGTATTTGATTTGTTTTTTTTTGAATAGCAGCCAAGTTTGCAAGTACTTTGATTATTCACGCAGTTCTGCTGACTTTACAGGTAAAACTTTTTTGGCCTTGCCTTTCCGCGTATAAAATTTGTAGTTGTTGGTTCATAAAGTTTTGTTAAAAAAAGTTTTATTCGACCTTAGGGCGGTCGCCTTGCTTTTTATAGATGTTCTTAGCGGAAAAAAGACGGAGAAAATATTTTTATTTCCTTCAAACATAATGAAGTTTTTTCTAATAAATGACAAGGAGTGGAAATCTTTAACGCGTAAAAAATCTTAAAAAAGGTATTATTTAATATTCGTGTTTCTATTTATATTAGTATTTGACAGTGATTTGTTTTTTAATATCTCATTTTTAAACCATTGTTTGTGAATTATTATATTAGCTATCTGAAAAATACATATGTTAATCCGATTAAAATTCGTTTAAATTTAGATTTTTATAACACAGAACACTATTAAGCTTCAAGCAAACCCAAATTTTACATTTGGATAGATTTTTGGATTTAAAGGGATATATTTGTGTAAAAACAATGAGAAGAAACAAAAAAATCTATGATTAACCTGGAGTGAATTTTATTTTTTTTTATATATTGTTTTAAAAACCTTAATTTCTTGTTTTGTTTTCCATTCACTCCCTAATTTTAAAATAAAAACAAATCCTGCCGGTTTTTATTTGGTCTCCATATGTGTACTTCAGGTTTAAATTTTGGTTTTTATAATATATTTATTAAAATATATTTATTATAATATATATTAATTAATGTAAAACACAATAATTTATTGTATTTTGATTTTTTGATATTATAATACTTAATTTAGGCGCTATTCAGAGCTTCAACGATGTCTCGTTTAAAAACCAGTAAGCCGGTTAATAAAAATGAAGATTTAAAAGTAGAAAAAGACACAAATTTAGTTGAACGAACGCAACGAAAACCTTTATTTGAGTATCCGGCGTTACCGCGGTGGGAAATAACTTCTTACATTATTGGAATAAGTGCAATTTTAACATATGGCTGGTACAGAATTTACACCGACGGCCACAAACGTAATTGGTATTTCATGTACAAGCGGGAAGTCAACCATACGTTTTTAGGTAAAACTTTCAAGGTATGTTGCTTATCAGTATCAAAAGATTTTATTTTTATTTTTACATTTAATTAGATTATTTACAACTTTTTACTAGTTTAAAAAGCTTAAACAGCGAAACACCCCTTATTCTGAATTGAGAGTGATTGAAGACAAGAGCATCACTTACACAAGAAAATTGTTTTCCTTAATCGAAAATCCATACCGCAGTATGACCTGAGAAAGACTTTTTTAACTTTAGACGTAAATTTTAAATATAAGTTTGATGGAAGGAAATTATCGTCTGTCTGTAAGTAGAAAGTTGAAAAAAATCAACAGGGGCCTGTTTCATAAAATACTGGTACATTTTACAAGTTTGTAAAATGGAGAAAAATACAAGTTTTTAAAATTACTGACTTGTAAATTTTTAAACAAATAAAAAGATGTTTTTATATGTGTTTTTTATATAGATTTTTTAATATATAATTTAATATTAGTAATATAAATAATAATATGTTTAATTTTTATATAGATTTTTTATATTTTTTTATATATAGATTTTTTAATATACCTCCATAAACCAACAAAAAAAATTCAAATTTACAATGGTATTTTTACTTGTATTTTTTACTTGTATTTTTCACTTGTATTTTGACTTGTATTCAAGTTTTTTTACAAACTTGTAAAAAAATCAAGTGAAATCGTAAAGTAAATTTTACCCTACTCGGAGTAGGGTAAATTTTTCTTTTGAGAACTTGTGAAAAATTACAAGTGGCCAAAGTTTAAAACTGGAATAACTTTAAACACACAATAGCTACGTACATGAAATTTTAAATAGTTTGCACATGGCATATAATCTTTTTTCATTTCAAATTTCAACGCAAATAGTTCAGAATCAAAAAAAGTTATTGATAGACTTGTAATTTACGAAGACCAGTATTTTATGAAACAGGCCCCAGGTTGGCAATTTTCGTTTTTGCTTTGTTTTTAATGACATAGTTTTTTTTAAAGTGAATAGAGTTAAAAATAAATATTTTTTTACAAAAAAATTTTTATTTTGATTAACAAGCAAACTACTTTTTTTACTTTAAATCGTTTAAAAAGTTAATTTGGACATCAAAAAACTTTGTAAAAATAGGTTTTTTCTCAAATCAAGACACCATGGGTTTTAAGTTTATAGATAAATAAATTTGGTGTGACATATCTAGTTGGGTTTTAGGTTTCTGTTTAATATATTGACAATGCTGCGTTCTACTGACAGTAAGATCCGCTTTTAATTAAGAGACAGATAAAATAGAATTTGATTCAGACTCTTTTAAGAAGATATAAATTTAGGTTTTTTTCAGCATTGATAAGTATATATTAGTCAACCAGATTTCATTCTAATGTATTAGTTGGCAATAAGAATGCCTAAGTTCAGTTATAATCAATTAGTTTCTGAAAATTAGTGAAGTGATTTATTACAAACAGTCAGTAACTGAGGGCAGTTTACATAACACTATCAACTTGTGAAATTATATAATATTTTTTAAAATTTAAATTAAGGATGAAACCAACTACGAATGGCTTCTGTGGCAACCCTATGCATGGAACTTTCTTCCATTCTTCATCGGTCACAGTCTGATCTTCAACCTGGGAGATATTTTTCTCGGTCCATCCCGCAAACACCTATGGGAAATTCTAACCTTCACCTACTCCGTGTGTTCTATTCTGTACGTTTTGGGTCCAAAAGTGGTGCTTTTGAACATTTGTCACGGTTTGCTGATTTTTATGTCGGCAAAAGCTGGCAGGAACATATGGGCCCCGTGGATTCTAGGCATGAGTTGCCTGTGGTTTTGCCTGCACAACAAGCAGCTTTTCCCCGATCTCGTCCGCTGTTTTGGATGTTCCATGTTTTTAGCTTATGGCAGCTTGAGCTACATCGGATACAGTCTGGAGTACCTGAAGGGGCGGCATAGGTGAAAGCTTCAACAAATCTTGGTTCTAGCTTGTTTTAGAACAAATTTTACGTAATAAACTTGAAATCAGAAATTAATTTATAAATTCAAAAATATTTTCAAAAAACTTGGGAGAGCATTGAAGTAACATCCTGCTTTATTTAGAACTCTAGTTTTTTACTTGGCGCTATATAATAAGATATATCACTTATATGGATATTAAAGACTCAAACTATACTTAGACTGACTCTAATTGTATTAAAAAATCATAAGTTTTTTTTAAGTGTGCCTTTTTTGACCAGTTGTAAGATTTTATTACTTCTTTGCATGTTTATGCTAAAATTAATTTTTCTTTGTGGTTTTGGTTGCTCTGCTCACATTTCGGATACATCATTATAATATAATTTTTTACATATATCTAAAACCAACAAATTTTATTCAAACTTTTCAATAAAAATGAGTTTCTGAAGCAAAGAAAACTGTTAATTGGCAGTTTCATGTAGCTGAAGATCTGCAGATTGTCCCCTGTTTCATTTTTTTTTAAATTAAGAAACTGCAAAGTGAATTGACTTACATGTGTCTTAGCAATTACTGTGTTACCTAACGCTAAATAAAATATAGCAAACAGTTTTTTTTCCGTTTCAGTACATCCAGGCAAATTATAATAATTTCATTGCTCTATTTTGCTGCTTCTCAAGTTAATATTGCTGTTTCTGTTTATATGACGTATACAAAACCAGTGAAATATTCAAGCTTTGATGAAGCTTAACTCGGTCGCAGAGCTCAGGACAACACTACTCTAAAACAATTGTGGCGAATGTTCTACAAAAACTATTACATGCCCTATATGTGCAGTTTGATCGTGTTAACTCCTGATTTTGAGCATCAACTGGAAACACGCCACCAAAGATCCCGAGATTGGAAGGGTTCAATTTTCTTTGCATTAAGAATACTTTTCTGGTTTGCTGTCATGGACACCGGGCTTCATCTTTTCTACCACGAGGGTCCGTGTAAAAAGACCGTGAAAAAACGAACGAAAATGCTAGGCATTAAGATTTTATAAAAGTTAAGCATTTATACTATCTACTACTAAAGTTTAGATTTTTTCCCAAAATCTTTAAGACTGGTTTCAGCTTATGACAAGACGTCTTTTGGACAAAGTCCGAAGGACAATTTTAGAAAAGACAAAACGTCGTTTGAACAAGCCAAAACGTCCTTTGGACTTTTTCTTTTAGACGAAGTATGAATGCTATTTGAAATTTTTCCTTTGGACAAAATCCAAAAGATAAAATCCAAAGAGAAAAATCCAAGGAACAAAAAGTATAAACACCTTGTCCTTTGGACAAAATCCAAAGAACAAAGTCCAAAAAACGATTTGACGCTGTGTTTGTCCGTTGGACAAAGTCCAAAGGACTTTTGTTTTTTGGACTTTGTCTAAAGGACGTTTTGTCATAAGTATGAACCAGCCTTTCCTGTTGATAATTTCAGTTTTATTGGTATAATAAGCATCCCATGCATAAAAATTTGTATTACGCCAGGTTTCTTACCCCCGAAATAAAAAAATTTGCCACAAAAAATATTTTTATTTAGTTTAAAAAACTGGAGAATTAAAAAACAATAATAACAAATTAATAAACTTAAATCTTTGCAATTTTTGAGACCGAAAAGCACGTTAAACTGCTGCTACTGTCGGAATTTTGGACGTTTTTATACCCTGAGAAGTGAGTTGCGACATACACCACCACTGGCAGTGATAAACCTTTGGACCCGACCACTGCAAATAGGGCCGTTTTTTACCATAAATGGTGCCCGATTTTTAGTTGCAGTCCAGTTTGTTGACAAAAAGTGGAATGGATCCTAAAATACCCTCATCGGTCTACTAGTTCATTTTTCGTGTTTCTGTGCCAGTAAATGTTATGTTAAAGGGATTAAATAAAAAAATGTATAGTTTTAAAAAAAAACTTGCGTTAAAATTTAATTTTCAACAAAGTTCAAAAAAATTCCTATGACCAAGCTCACTGGGCAAGATCGGTCTGTGTGAAAAACGGTCCTTGTCTGCGTTGGACTGGGTCCAAAATTTTATGAACACCGGTGTACGCGTCTGAGTAGCGATAACAATTGCAAAAAATTAAGCAGCGTTTTATACCATTATGTAGTCTTAGTGTTGTATGTAAATTTGTTTGAGTTAAGCAAACAAAGTCAAAATTTTGTGACAAAAGTTGTTAAAGGTTCTGAAGTTGAGGTATTATTATTTGTAATTACAAAATTCTTTAAAAAATGGGTAAATGTAATTTAAATTGCCTCGCATGTTTATTTTGTTGTGTAATTGGGCGCCTTAAAGGCCCATAGCCCAAATTAAGATTGATGAGTTGTTACTTTAACCCTTTGGGATTCATTCCGCTTCATATCTGCAGAAAAAATTACGTGTTAGTGCTGCAGTATGTTAAACGCAGCGTCCACCCTCTTCCGGTGCGGAATTCGCAGTGTTACACTCCGCAGAACTGACGCGCAATCCCTTCTGCGGAACCAAAAAATCCCGAAGGGTTATATCCGAACTGTTCTTTTTACCCACAAGGCCTTTCTCAAACTTTTAAACAAAAATAATAACATTCCATTGCAGTTAATGCCAAAAACCAGTGAACATTTTTTAATTCCTAACCTCTAAAATACGTGTTACGTTCCGGTATGTTTTACTCGCGATCCGGTATCCAGCCATGCTTGCGGATTCTCAACTGTTGCGCCATCTCCCCTTGGACACGTTGGCGGCCCTTGGATATGCCGCCGGCCAGTCTTTCCATCTTAAGTACACAATTATTTTCGGTTTTCCGGCCGTTTTCGCCAGATTCGACAACATGCAACCCAACGGACAGCCAATATGCACTACAAGGGTGGCCTTGTATTCCAAGGTAAGCGCTGTGGAAATGACTTAATTAATATTAGTAAACAAGCCGCATAGCTAGACATGTTAAAAAAAAGTTTACTTTAAAATTCTTATACAATATCATTGTATATTAATTTTTTTTACTTATATTTGGATCTCTTTTATTCCTTGTCTTGTCGTAACTTATTATCTGTGTAAAATTAAAATATTATTGTTTTAGCCTTTTAATAACGTGATAAATTCTATAAAAAAGCTTCGACTGTTACGTTTTATAAGAATTTTTAAAAAAATATATATCTAGAATAAAGAACAAAAGATATTTTTGAAGTTATTTTTTTAAAATAGATTTTTATTTATTTTATATAATTTTATAGTTATTTTGCTCTATTTTTTTTAATCTTTATTTTATGTTTTTTTACTTCTCAGGATGAAATTTTTCAACCTTGTTTTTTTATTTTTTTTACTACCAGGTTGCGCCTTTTAAAATTTCTAACTGCTAGAAATGTCCCTTCATTTATTACTTTCAGAAAATATTTTAACCTTTAAAACTGAGCTGGAGTCATTTGAAACATGCAACTAATACTGATTTGTTCATCAGAAAGGATTACTAGATTGCTCTATAAGCATATACTGGTTTTCTTTGCTAATTTTACATATCAATGGTTAAATATATTAAAATAAATTTCAGGTTTGGCGTTATTTCGACCGCGGTCTGTACAACTTCTTCAAAGAGTACATTTTCCTGCCCATCTGCCGCCCTTCTTTTAGCCTGTGGCGCAAAATCCTCGGGGTCGCCGTTTCCTACTCTTTCGTGTTGATTTGGCACGGCGTGACTCACGCCTACCTGGTGTGGATCGCCGTCAACGTGATAGAACTCTTCATCGAGAACGCGGGTAGGGCCTTGTACGCAGTTCCCGCCGTGCGCAGATGGCGGGAGGAGGTTATTTCCGATCGAAACTTCCGCCGCCTCCTGGGTTGGCTGCTGATCTTCCCATTCGCAACTGCGCTCTATTCCAACTTTTACTTCCTGGCGGGGTCGAAAGCGGGCACTGTTTTCGTGGAACGAATACTATATGGCGAAACGTTCACCTTTCAAACGCCTTCTTTGCTCTTGTACGTGACCGGCTATTTGTACAATCAAACCTGCATGGAGAGCGACAGACACTTCAAGGAAAGGCCTCGGATTGACGGGGTCAAGAAAACGCAATAAAACCAGTGATTATTTTAGATCAAGAATTCATTCTTTTTTAGACTTATGTACTATTTGTTATATTTGATAAAACTATTTCACATTTAGTTGTTGTAACATCAAATTAATCAATCTGTAACAGTTTAGAAAATTTCGAAATCCGACTTTAAATTGTTTCATATAAGCTTTATGTACTGACTTTTTAACAATATTTTACTGGAAATTAAACTCTGTTAACATCAGTTATACGTCAGTACAATTTGTCATTTTTGCAATTTACGGAAATTTCAAAACTCAAATAGTATTTCGAAAAAATATGCAAACAAAAAAAAGATGAACATTTTATTGCCTATCTACAGTAGTAAATTTTTGTGTAAATGGATAATGTTACAAAAAAAGTTGTTAGAAATTTTAAATTAAAGTCGATCGCTAAAGAGCATTCAATTTAAAAACAGATTCTAACCTCCAACCTTTGCAAAAATATATCGCACAACTACATAAAAAATTCATGTTCATCTGTTGTTAATGAATAGTTATAAAAAAGTATTTCTGGGACCGGTTGCATAAAACGTTTTAGGGTAATTATTCTTCTAAATTTGCACTTAAGTGTAGCTAAAAAAGCAAATTTACCTCAAGTGCGCTGCATAAACAGTTTCACTTAAAAGTTAAGTTATCTTAAGTTTTCCCTCAAATCCCAAGGGTGGTCAGACTTTAAGGGGAAAAGTTCAAATAGAGCTTGTGCGTCATTAATAATATTATTTTAAAAAAATTTCTGCACAAAACATTATCTTCATTAATTGACCAAAGTCTTCTTTTCGATTTGGCTCCTTAATTTGTTTGTTTATTTAAATAAAATTAAAACTTTTCAGCACAATAAATTTAAGATTGGATAAATAATACATTTATTTTGTGTTTTTAAGTGTTTTTATCAAAAAAATTTAATAACTCAAGCCAAATCCGCGACAAAACACCTAATTCCGAATAAAAAAAATTAAAATAGTTGTTGATTTAAAATTATTTGATGAAATAAAGTAAATTTTTAAGCAATTTAATATAGAATTCATTGATTTATACTGTGTTAATCTAAATGTTTGCACTTTTATGTGTTTAACTTATTTTTGCAGCAATATTTAGTTTTAATTGGTAACAAAAATTCCCTTACGTTATAATAGTACGTACGCCTTAAGTTAAGGTTAAGGGAAATCGCTTTAAGTGCAACCGACTTAGGGGAAAACTTAACCTGTGAGATTACTGTATTTAAGGGAAAACGTAAGAAATTTTTTTCACTTTATTAAGGGATTTTATGCAACCGGCCCCTGAATTCATGAACAAAACAAGATATCGCTCCAGTCGCAAATATCGCTAATTTTAATCACACCCTCATAAAAACATTTTCCGTTATGTTTATTAAATATATTAAAAAAATATTGATCAAATAGATTAACCAAGGTCCTGGTCAAATTTTATAAAATCGTTTGAAAATTCTCATTTTACAAATCTCCGCCTACTTTTCTGTAAAATACATGATAAAAGTTTTTCGACTTCAAATCCAGGGAGGGTATCCCCGCCCAGTTCTCTGCGCTGATTGGTCCCAATCTCATCCCGTGCCCTCCGCTAACTAATCGATAATCCCAGTTGTATATCCTCTATCATGTAATTTACAAAAAGTAGGAGAAGGTATTTAAAAAGAAAATTTACAAACTTCTTTATGAAAAAGTCCCCAGAATGAACAGTTGACCGAAATTTGGTGACACTGTGTTTATATTATTTAGAAATTAAATCTGAAGGCTGTTATATTTACATGTATTTCACTTTCATTCCGACACAGTCTTTGATTTTAATGACAAACAGAATTTATTGTAACTGCTGCAACTGCCAATATGTCAAAATACAAAACTCTTTATCAAAATTAATTTGGTTTATAAAATATCGTGATTACAAAATTGCACTAATAATTGTTACTAGTTAACTTTTAATCATATAATATATAAATAAATAACTAAAAAACAAAAGCAAACAAAAAAACAAAAACCTACCGCAACCGATTTCGTCGGAGCCGTCACTGCAATCGTACTGTCTATTGCACCTTTTCGTGTGTTGTATGCACTCTCCGCTTACACACTCAAAATCCGGGTGTTCGCATCGCGGTTTATCCACTATAAAAGTAAGTCTACATTAAAAGTTCAGTCGCAAAATAAAACAAAGTTGTAAATCAAAAAGAATTAGCGTATAATGGATGTTTTCAGCTAAAACCTTTTTCCGATGGCTTTCAGTAAGTAGGAGGGTTAAAATAAATTTTAGAAAAATACATAGTTACCGTTTCAAAAAAAAAATTATTATGAAGTGTCTGGAAGCAAAAAAATGTGGTATACATTCCAGCGTCAAAATCGTCTAAAAAATGGTATTTTACTGTAAAGCTATGAGTTTTCCTGGCGCAATAGTTTAACTTTGCAATGCAGTACGAACTTTGCTCGGGATAACAAATCAACAATTTTTATGATATGCAAGTCCATAGAAAAAATTATTATAGTAGAATAAAGGCACAAAAACTAGAATACGGAGGTAATTTTAGTTAGTTGCAATGTATCAGGCCGCGAATTTATTAATTTACTCGGTACGGGGACTTTACAGCCACAAGCAGGAAACTTGGAGCCTTTGGAAATTTCTGGGAACTTTGAGGCACGAACAATGGTTTCGGCTTGGAGCACTTAAGAAAAGATTGGTTTCGGCTTGGACTTAGGCTTCCTTTAGAGTTAAAATTTTAGTGATTTTTATATTCGGTTCTAAGTTTTCAACTTACGGTTCTAAGTTCCTTATTTCTGGCTTTAAGTTGCAGCTCCCTAAATTCAAAATTAGATTATTTTAAATCCGCTTACTTTTTTTGCAACAAGCACCGGCTTCGCAGTGAAATCCAGATGCGCAAACCTGTTCATTCCAACAGTACATAGAACCGTATCTGAAATAATTTATTAAATAAGATACGATACGTATTATTAAAATAGTGATTTGCAGAAACTTACTATAGCTTTTTGATATTTAATTAATAAGTTTTATTGTTATTGTTTTGTGTTAAAATTGATAATAGTCAAATCGTTTTTCAAGATTTGTTATTTGTTTATATTGGAAGTTAGCAAGTGCCATTCTCGTTTTCAAATTTTTAATGTCAAAGGAAAAAAAATATTTGAAATTTAACTTTTAATGTCATTGGAAAAAGTTTGAAATGTAAAAAAAACGAGGGACTTATTTAATTTAATAATCGGGAAGAAATATTGTATTTTTTAAAATTTAAAAACTTTTAAACTTACATACTAGGCTCGGGTTCTGATCCGTCACGACATTTTGGAGTTGGAGAAGCTAAAATTTATTGTATAAATAAAGTTTTTTACAAACAATATTTGACACACAAATGTACAATTTGTTTGGTGGCTGTAATTTTTTGCTAACTGTTGTTGCTAACTGATCCATTTTGGAAAAATTGTTTGTTTTTTTTTCAACTAAAATACCAGTGCAAAAGCAAGTTTAAAGAACGGGTATTCGAAATTAATTAGAACTAATTTCTGCTGGTAATTTAAAAATAATTCGTTTTAAAAAAAATTTGCAAAAAAAAGCTCTAGGTAGCCAAAAAATTTAATTTTAAACTTGCTTTATTTTCAAATAAATGGAGCCAAATTTTTAAAAACAATGGAGTCGGGTATTTTTACCGCGAGGCATCAGGGTCAACAAATGTTGGTGATACAATAAAATCAACAGAATAAAATTTGTAATTTAATTTTCATTAATAAATTCACTTTATGTGATATTTGATTATTATTATGACATTATTTCATAGCAATAAAATTTTAATATTTCAATATCCGAGGAATTACTAAGTCCAAAAATGCGAAATACCTATTATGTTAAACGTTCTTGGTCCTGATTGTCGGCACTTGCAGGTAGAAAATAAAATAATAATTATAACTAAAAACGGTTTTATGAATCGCAAAATCATCTGCTATGGTTTTCTTAGTTATAAAATAAAAATGAAAACAAGCAAAAGATAATTTTTATAATGCAGGATCGCCACAAAAACTTTAAACAAAATAATGCAACTTGATAGCAACTCAGTTTAAGTAATAGACGTTTTCTACTTTTTTATTTCGAATTTATGTTATGATTCGCTACCAGTCAAAATATATAAATTTCACATTAAATATTAAAAGTAGAAACCTTTAACACTATGTTAGTTTTTTACTAAATTTCACGCTTTTTTTGAATTCAGTCAATTTTTGTAACAGATAAAAACTAAATTTTTTAAACTCATGAACAGAGTTGTCTCTTTGTGACTCATTATGATTAAATTATTATTTTTCATTTTAAAGAGTGCGAGTTTGTTTTTACTGGTGTTGTGTGATTGTTTTATTATGTATATGGCAGAGTTATTTGCGTTTTAATATTGTCTAAAAAAAGTGTAGCATTTTTTGCTTGATTTCGTTCTCTTTCGCTTTCGTAAATCTTTCTTGATTTTTTAATTATCTTTTTCGTAAATAAAATTACTGTAAAAAAACTCAGACCAAAATTAAATCCGCACCTGTTCTGTCTGGTTTATACAACCTTTAATCTACTATAACTACAGTACCTCGAGTATTAGTGGGAGGACAGTTGACCTCATCCGAACCGTCACTGCAATCTCGAACTTTGTCGCACTTCTGATGTGGCAATATGCAAATTCTGTCTCTTTCACATTTTAATTCCCCCACTCCACAGCCTAAAATGACACTTCCTCTTTTGAAAACTTAAATGTTAGAAACTTTAGCAAATCTAGATGTGGTTATTAATAAATAGTATTCATGCGTTTCATTTTACTGTTTTTGTCGAAATATTTGGAAAGGGTGTTATCACCGTCTAATAAGAAATGGCAATTTTAGTCAAGATTAGATATCTAAACTTTTTTTCATCTTTCAATTTTAAATTGTGAAAATTAAAGAATCTGGTATTAAAAATTTGACGGATTGAATTTTTGACTCAGCAGACGGTAGGGGTTAATTAATTTTATAATTGTGATGAAACTTGCTTAAGCAATCTTTCTCATCTGAATGATCCGAACAATCGTGTCGTCGATCGCATTTTCTTCTGGCATCAATGCATTGACCGTTTTGACATTGGAACTCACCAACGGTGCATTCTAGAAAATTATTTATAGTATTCATAATTTATGTATTAAGTTCTTAAACTCTATTTGTTAAGGTAATTACTGAAAGACCATATTGCTTTTATAAGTGAAAACCTGATATTTTCAAAACCGCTAAAAATCAACAACCTTTTTAAAAATCTGTTGAGGCCAAAATTTAGGTCAGTAAGTTTATTCTGGCAAATCATTAATATTGACTTAAAATCCCAAAAAAGCAGTATTGTATAAAAAACCAAAAAAATGCGAACCAAACAAGACTCATCTGATCATCACATTTACTGATCAACTGATTAAAATACTAGAAAACGTTTAAAAGCTTATGATCTAAGCACTTGAATAAACCAATTAGAATTTTTTTTTTGAAATTTAACAGTGAAGCTAAGGGTGCCAAAACTTGCTGCTCCAATAACGTATTCTACATGGAGTAGGCACGTCAAATGCTTAGAATTTGAAACTCCACCATTAAGCCCATCGCAAATTTTGTATTACAAAAAATATTTAAAAGATATTTCACAGGATCAATTAGTGTTGTCAAATCAATAAAGGTACACAAGGTCAATGAAGCCAAAGGAACTATAGCAGAGAAATTTTACGTTAAAATATTAAGGACCTTTAAATGGCGGATATTATTTGTAATTTGCGGCTAATGTTTTTTGTGGGAATGTTTTTGTGTTTTTTTTTTCTTCGTTCACCTTCCTTGGAGATTAATTTTTTATCAAACGCCCATTGAGTGAAAGTAAATCTACAGCACAATAATTTTGTAGAGATCTTTAATACTTAACAACTTCCATTTCAATGGGAGGTTTTTAGTCATTGTGTTTAGACCTATTAAAACGCATTAACCTGTTTTGATTATTCAAAATAAAAATGTCGTCTTAAACGCCTATGAGAACGGAGTTCAATTATCAAATGTTATCCGTTTCATTAGTCCTTTCTTTATCAACATTTATGACACGCCACTGACGCAGTTTACATAGCATTTGAGACACGTAAAAATTCAGAATGGGTTAACTTACTCGGGCAATCCACTTCGTCAGATCGGTCCTGACAGTCGGGGCTGCGGTCGCAATGGCGGGCGATGGCGATGCACTGCCCATTCCTGCACCTAAACTGGTCCGCCCTGCACACTGAACTAGTGGTGGCGATGTACTCAGCGGTAACTCTGGTTTCTAAAAAACCGTTTTCTTGAAAATATATTTTCTGTCCAGAACAGAAGCATTCTGTTTTTAGTTCATACAAACCTAAATTATTTTAGTTTAATATCATACAAACACCAAAACTTGTTAAAAAACCAGCTAACCTTCACAAAATTCTTCATCGTCCTTGTCGGGACAATCTGGTCGGTTGTCACACCAGCGCTCCACGTTCAGACAATGGCGACTCCTGCACTCGTAGAAGCCGGGTGCGCAATTTCCCCTGCGACCCCTTCAAAAAATAATAAGATCAAAAGTTCTATTTACTTTATTGAAAAATATTAACGACTGTAGTAGTGGTAACTTCATAACCCTTTTATTTAACATAATAACAGTAACAAAATATTAAAGTCTAGGGTTCCAAAATATAACTAAAACATTCTTTCATTTTATCACAGAGAAAAGAATTTAATTATGTTATTTAAAACTTAAATGACTTTAAAAAAAGCATATATTGAAGCTCACAGGATAAGTCCTAGAATAATATCTGATTGATTTCACAATTTAAATAAAAATTTTTTTACCTCCCTCGTCTTGGCGCTGGTACAGGAGTAACTGGTGGACGAGTAACGGGAGGTGGTCTCGGTATTCGAGGCGGCGTTTGTCTTGGTGGTTCCGGCCTGGGCGGCTGCGGCAGCGGTGGCGGTCTATATGGTCTAATCGGCCTGGGCGATCTGGTTCTTGGTAGTGGTGGAGGTCGGGTCCTAAATAGTAAAATATTTTTAAGATACTAAAAAAACTTCTAAAATAAACTAACCCAGGTACGTTAATAAGTTGTGTTTGACTCCACAATTTGTTGTGTTATGTTATTCAGTAGTGAGTTTATTAATTTTGTAACGAGAATGACTGTATAATCAGAACATATTATTATTGTGAATTAGTGTTTTTTAATAAAAGTTTACCTTGGTGGTTGTGGCGGAGTGCGTATTGGTGGATGGGTGTGTGGGACAACGGGTGGTCTGGTGGTTGTCGGTATCCCATCGCCCACCTGAACTTGAACAGCGGTCGTGAGTTTTTTTGTCGGCAAATCCACCCAGAGATCGTAGACGCCCGAGTCAGAAGGTTTGGTATCCTACAAAAATTGATTTAGATTTGTTAAGACCGAGGGAACTAAAAGCTGGAACTTGAATGATGGAGAAACTGAAGTCGAAAGTGGGTAATTTGATATCGCTAAATCCTAAGTAAACCTAATTCTAAACCTAAGGCTAAACTATTTTTTACGTTTTACCCGAAACTCCAAGCTCCAAAATTTTTTTGACGGCTGAGACTCTTCTTGCGTTTCACAGATCTCGTACCCATAAATTTTATTATGGTTATCAAAAGAAATTTTTTTATTAAATCATCATAAAATCTATTTTATCATCGTTTCACTTAGCTCTTCTGGCACTAAGCACAATAGTAAAAACCCTCCTATTTAAAATGATATTGTTAAGTATTAAATATCTTCACAGAGTTATGACCTTATAGAATCATTTTTAGCCAATTAGGGCTTGGGAAAAAATGGAGATCTTTTATCAATTGGAGATCCAATTTTTTCTTAAGCGCTAATTGGCTAAAAGTGATTTTAACAGCTAAAAATGATTTTGTTGTTTAGTATATACTTTTAGTTACAATTTTACATAGACATACACAAAATTAAAAAACAAGTGGACAAAAAATTTAAAGAAAAGATACTCACAGAGATGACAATCTCGAATCTGGAATCATCCAAAGTTTCTACTGCTCGAATTCGGCTGTCTTGCACAACCACGGTATGACCAATTGAAATTATGTGATCCGGCTGCTTTACCCACAGAACCTATATTTAATTTTTTTAAAAATAACATTTTAAAAATATTGAAAAACGTCATAAAAACAAAAAAAATTATGAAAACAAACGTTATAACCACTTTTGTTTGGGCATATGAATAAAATAAAATATAAAATATAAAATGTTTAAATATAAAATGAATGAAATGAGATAAAATCAATTTTATTGTACAAAAGCATTTTAAGAGTTAAAATTTTCGATGTTTAAAAAAAATTGAACATAGTTGATATTTATGTATATGAAAAATTGATTGATTAATTAATAATAATTGATATATAAATCAATACGCCATAATCACTAAAAAAATAGTTTGCAATATTGTCCGATTTTTTGGAAGCATGGAACTAAAAAACGTAGTAAACAAATTATTACACTTTTTTGAGAAAAATCAAATGACGAAAATGATGATAGTGATATTTAAAAAAACACTATTTTGCACATCACATACGAATATATTTACACTTACGTTAAATGGATCAAAACTGTATTTTTTCTAAATATAAACATATGTTATTTTTACTTTTTAAGAAATGTTATTTAATTATACTTAACTTAACATACGTACTTTTTAACGTTAAAACACTACATATTCAATTGACGTAATAATATTAGGAGTTTAATTAAAAACTGGAAATAATGCTTCAAAATCAAACGCATATCGGATCAGAAATTTTTTTTGCAATAGTTGTTAAATTTAGGCTGAACAATAAAAGTATGGTTAACTGAAGTTTTTACAATCATTATGTTTACTTTATTTTTTTTAATTTCAAAGTTAACACTTAAGTTTTGAATTTATTTCCAGTTCTTTTAGTTACATTATTCATTATGTTATAAATACAAAATTCATTAATTTTTAAAATTTGAAAAAATAACATACGTTTCCCTTTCCCAAATTTTCTACCGTAGCACCAAGCACTAATTGTTCACCCACTTCAAGTTTGTGACTTTGAATAATTTGACCAATACTTGGTTCCAAGTCGCACCGAGCTGAAACAAAGTGTAAAATTTTAAAAAAGTATCTATCAGATTTTTTTAAGAATTAATAAATAAAGTTAAATTAAAAAGCTGGTTAAAAAGGTGTTCAAATTTAATATCAAACCCAAAATTTTTGTTAAATCAGTGCAGTATATGTTTTACACCAGATTATTTAAAGTTACAAAGAAAAAATAATCTTTCATTTGTAAAAAAAAGATCATAAAAAGAAATCAAATCTTCTTATTTTTTAAAAAAACAGCACCCTGGCGGAGCATCCATAATCGAAAAAAAATAGAAATTCAAAGAAATCTAAACTATACACAAAATTAATTTTATCACTAAAACCTTCCTACTTTTTTTCACCCTTTTATAACCGCCTAGATCTTTTTTCAACCAATCATAAATTTAAATGTGTTGGATTTAACATGAAATATTATATTAATAACCATTATTATTATTTATATATTAAAACTAAACATTATGAAAAGCAATCAAATTACCGAATTCAACGGATTCATCGGACCCATCGGTGCAGTGGGGGACGCCATCGCACTTCCTTCTCACGTCAACACATTTCCCATCGGAACAACGGAATTCGTATAATTCACACTCGTGAGTTTGAGCTGGAGACGCTATTTTCCCTTCACGAATAATAAATGATAATTTCAATGTTGGTTTTATTTCGCAGCAAATTTTTCATGAAATTTTTATGTTAACTTTATTGGTAAAAAAACCAACAAAATATTCAATAAAATAGAATAAAGTTTAAGAGCGTTATACCTAATTTATTTTTTTACGACAAACTCGCTATTAAAATTGAAGATATTATTTATAGAAAAACAAGACGTAGATGATTTTTTAAAGGATTAGAAATGAGAGGCTAGGTAATTAATTGAATTTAAACTAGCTGACGCCACTTTTACTAACCAATTTTAACCCTTGGCGCTTTTTGAAACCCCAAAACAGGGTTTTATACGCACAAGTTGAGCGCGCCAGTGCAGCTTAAAGTTAAACTGGTTTGATTTTATTATATCTTTTTTTTGTTAAAAATGAATTAAAACTGCATAGTTCAGTTTTAAATAGTTCTATAGTTAACGTCTGAAGAATCCATTCACTTTCTATGGTTTAAATACAGTCTTAAAATTTTTGAGTTTGCGAAATGCTAAAATATCAGTACTTGTCGCAAACTCGATTTACGCTCGCCCCAATTAAAAAAATACCTTCTAGAGTTCTAAAAGAGAACCCGCGGTTGGACACTTTGTGTTTCCCGATTTGTTCCGAGTCCACAGCGTCCTGGAGCACCTGACGCAGTTGGGAAACGTTGTTGTTCTCGATGGAGCCCACGTCCAGGGACGCGAACGTACCGCCGTAGTCAGCATCTCTAAATCGATAAAAAGTTCCGGTCTCACTCAAATCAATAATCTTTACTCTCCAACAATTAAAAAGGTTACAGACGTCGGCAGTAATTTTAAAAATAGAAGTGTAATTTATTTATAATACCGTTAAAACCATACTTTGAAACGTTTCTAATACGAACGTGTTAAATCTACACCATGGTATTGTTCCCATAGGTTTACTGATCTGTTAAAAAATGTGTACTGTTGGAAAAATTTTAACTTCCAAAAATAATCGTTTATTGACATAAAATTTATGTCTCTATGTATTTTAAGTGTGTATGTGTAATATGTATTCTATGTGGAGTTTTAACTTTGCATTTATAAGTAATTTATATATGAAACTCCTTTTGTTGTTCTAAATAACTAAAACTTTTGAACAGTGTATATACTTTCTATATCTATAGCCTTTTTATGACACCGTTAATTTTTAAACTAAACGGGCGGGTAAAATTTCTTTTAGAAAGTTACTAATTAATCATAATAAAAAATATTTTAAATGATCGAATTATTTATAAATTACTTTTCAATATTTGAAAGTGATATTACGCAATGCGAAGAATGCAAAAGACACTAAGAGAATGCCTGACTCTGAGTTAAACAGTTACATTAATTAGTAATTTAAGTAATCACCGGTGTAGATTTTTTATCATGTAAAACTATAACGACTTGTGGAATATTTTACGGTTTATTGATTAATCTACAAGAGAATTTTTCACCATAAAACTGTCGATTATTCCACATGTTAGTTAGTTAGTTATTCATTTGCAAACGAAAAAATTATGAACGCAAAGCTCCTAGATAAAAAATTTCTACATAATACTGTTAAATAATTTAAATTATTCGAAATTTTACGTTTTATTATGTAAAATAATTTAGACATCAACAAAAAACCTAGAATATTTGAAAAAATTACGCGTAAACCTAATTCAAGAATTTTACGTTTGCAGCTTTTTTTCTGTTTCTTAACTAAAAAATAATGGTTGCCCAATTTTGCCCGAATAGAAAACTTATAAAACGACATGGGGATTTACAATTTTCTTTAGATAAATATTGTCAGTCGGATCAATTTTTACGGTTCGTTTTTGTATCTTACATGTTTCGGAATATGTTCAATAATTCACATATTTTTTTAAAGAATTTTCTAATTTAAAAATTTTTGTAGGAGTAAATAAAAACTTAATTTGTTTTTTAGCATTTTCTTGACACTTACTCGGTACAGGGTCGAAAGAGCCGAAGGAACTTAGAACTTAGCTATTTTCGACATATTTAGAGTTAAAAATCTTTATTTTTTACAGTTTTTAGCTTGATTTTAGGGTTTTTATTTAGGTTTGTTTGGGATACACGCGTTAGCTTTGACTAGGGTGTCGAAATTGGCTCTTAAATTGATTGTTATTGTAAGTTCTTTCGGCTCCAAGAACCTTAAATCACTTACTCGAACTTTATCACGGTTACATACTGTTCTCCAGGCGTGTTGAGGTAGAGTTTGTCCAAATCTAGCGCCAATTCGTCGGCCAGTTTCATGAAAGATTCCGTGGTTGCAGATTTCAAACCCGGCTGGAACTGGATACCCGTGAAGTTAATTGTAACCCGATAGTAAACTGCAATAAAAATGGAAATCGTGCTTGCGACCGGCATGTTAAATAGAATATCAGGGGAAAATCGCTGGAGAATTTTAGATGATTTAATAGCTTATGAATGATAACATTTGGCCGAAATATTGTGCTGGATTCTATGTAGATAGAATTAATCAAAATCCATATGTACAAGACATTTTAAATTGATTATAATATTGGCGTGCGAATAATTTTGAGAAAAATGTGGTTTGATAAAAACGTTTTTTTTTGAAAAAAAATTGAAAACTATTTACGAGGTATAAAGTTTGAATTAGGGATCAAGTAGTTACTATCAACGTGTTTTCACACAGTTTTGTTGATTTTTAAGCTTATTGACGTGATGCTTGGCGATTTTTGGATTTTTTCGCGCCCTTTTGAACCTGCTATATGTTTACAAAAAGTATCATGCACTTCTCTTCATAAATTTAGCTTTGATTCTAGAACTGGCTGTAAACATGCAACTGTACAATACTACCTACAGTTTAGTAACTTTAGTAACCGATTTATAACAAGCGTTTATTTACTAAATAAAACAAGGTATTACTTATTGCTTAAATTTGTTTGCTTCCTGTAAATAAATTCAAAAGTGTATTGCTGGTTTAACAGTTAAAAAAATTGAATTACTGCTCAAGTCCCTTGAACTTCAGACCACACAATTGCAACTTCAGCCCATTCGCAAATGCGGATTTGTAAATATTTGTAAAATCGCATAGAAAAACCAGACATTTGTGAGGTTTAGAGTAGCCGTTAGTTAAGCAACTCTCAGACAGCGTTAAGATTTTATAGCCACTTCTTTGAGCATCTTTGTTTCAATTTTGCATTGTCTTCATTTTAATTAATTTTAAACTTTTATACGTTTCAATTGAACTTATTGTAATTAATTGAATGTGTGACTATTGACTTAACTGTGTCACTTGTATTAAACTTAGAATTTTAATTAGAAAATTGTAATGCACAATTTTCGTTGTGCCGTGAACGATATAAAATCTTCGTAAAGATAAAAAGCGCCAAAGTTTGACAGAATGACAGTTTTTTCCAGAAGTCGTTTTAAAATGCGACATTAAAATCTTGCGAAATTATGAAAAAAATAAAAGCGATTTCACAAAACAAATAGTTTTGTAATCACAAAAAGTATAATTTTAATAAGACAAAGTAAATCAGAACAAAAATTAAACGGGGATAAATAAAAATTTTCTTTTTAAAAACAACACAACAAAAAAAAGCAATGCAACAATTATTCAGGTAAATTTGTACCCAATCGAAAAGTTTGGGTAGTGCATTTAATTTCGGCACTTTTTCGTTTTTCCGATGTAACTTTTCACTGTATGGCCCGATTTTCATGTTTGATATCTGATTTTGAAGCTTAACGATAATGCGTTGCGTCACAAAAGTTTCACTGTACGAAAGTTGTTTTTTTACTTAATTAAATCAGTTTTAAAAAAATGGAAAATTGCCAAAATTAAATGTGTGCATTTAATTTCGGCACTTTACAAACAATCGATTGTTTCTAAAAATCATCACTTTCAAAATTTTATAATTCTATCATTATCTCCAGACAGTTTTCTTTAATTTAAGCTTTTACTTGTTGTTCAACGTGTAACTGGCAAAAAGTTACAGCTAAAATGCCAAATGGTATCAAAATGAGCAAATTTTGGGAAAAAAGTGCTTTTAATTTCGGCACTTTTTAAAAGGACCCCCTTAATCAAATTTAAGTGCATTGCTATGACCCCTACACATTTGAACGTTGTCTTTTAACTATTTACAACTACAATTTAACACCCGACCACTTAATTTTACCCGTTTTTACCTACAGCAATATGTGTGCCGAAATTACACTATTTTATTTTATAACGATTGCTCACCACAGAGGCAACGTAGAACCACGAGGACTAAAAATTCGGAAAATAGACTAAATTTTACCAGGACAATTTAATTTTTAAACCAATTTATTGCATAATCATGAAATGTCCATGTTCTAAAAACGAGTAACAATTTTATTTTTTTTATAAATCACACAATTTTACATGAAAATATCATAACATAACAAATAAAAAAATCACGACAGTCATCTACATATAATTAGCTCTCATTTGAGCTCTCAAAGGTCGTTTTCCGTCCAGGATTACCAAAGATATAGTCCAAAATCAAAAATGCCCAATTTAGAAAAGTGCCAAAATTAAATGCACTACCCTAGTATTTTAGTAAAAAGTTTATTAAAAAACAACCAACTTTGCATATTCAAACATTTTCTAATCGCAGTCTTTCCTTAAAAAGTTTTTTAAAAACTTAAGCTAAGGTTAGTGTTATAAAAAAAATGTAATGAAATGTTTGTGTGCGTGTCTGTATGTATCTTTGGGTTATATTGCTCAATATAATCTTAAACAACTCCTCCAAAAACAGTTCTTTAAGAGCGCTCCCATTTAAGCGAAAAATCACAAGGAACCAAGCTTGCTGAAATACCTCCGTTAAGTCAATAATCTAACGAAAAAGCCCTTTTTCGGGGGTTATAGAGAGTTTTGAGTGTTTGTTTAAAGTAGTCTAGCTGACCAAATCCGTGTCGGTCGGTGATAAAATCCACTCAGAATTAAGCAATGTAACCGACCGACGGGCAAAAACAGAAATACTTAAAATTCCGACATAGAAAAACATTCGCTTTGATTTGTTACAGTATTTTATAACACTAAAGTCATATTTAAAACGTAAAAATTGACGTAATGTCTGCCTTATTATGTGAATTATTTATTTTCATAAAATTATAAAAAACAAAAAAAACAACTTGATAAAATTTTAATTTAACTAGATCGCTAAGCAACCACAAGAAATGCATACACCGCAAATAAATCATATTTAAAAACGTCTACAGTAAAACTATTCAAAACACGTTCCAACCAGCGCAAACTCTAACTGAAAATCTTTTTTTGTATCAGGCATTTTTACCAAATTATGACTCAATATGAAACTCTAAAGGATTTCGAAATTATAAAACATTTTCATGATTATTTACCTGGGACTGCGTCAATTGCGTAGTTTGCATCCGGACTCCAGGTTGTGTCCCATTCATCGGACGTCCAGTCCACAGGCTCTTCCCCTTCTGAATAGTCGTATTCTTCCCCTTCCAGTTCCCCTGAATCTTGCTCCGATAATTCTTCGTCGCTCTCTGTTGTTTGACTGGCACTGTTTTCGTTTTTTGCTGTCGTTTCCGCTGATTTTTTCTCGGAATTTTCTTCGGCGGTTTCCCTAGAGTTAAGCTTGGAACTGTTGAATTCCGCCTCTGCTTCTGCAGATATTTGAACCTTTTGGGAAACATTTTCCTCAGAGCTCAGCAATGTTTCCGTGTAATTTCCTTCTTCTAATTGTTGCTTCACAGCTATAATTAGCTCTTGATCGTCCGAAGTCAATCTTGTTGCATTTTTCGACGAAATCTGAGAGGCGTCGAATGACGACTGCAGCACATTTCTGTCTAAAATCTCATTTCTGTTTGTCAGTCTATTTAAAGAGTCTTCTGATATTTTTAATCTTTGATCATCCGAAAGCTTTTCAGATAAGTCTTTTTTTAGACTATGAGTTAAAACCGGTAATTTATTTATATCGTTTGTTTTCTTTATATGGAATGCTTTAATATTTTTAGACTTTCGATCCGTTAGCTCTGTGTTTGCCTAAAGTAAAATACTGCATAACATCGTAACTATTTTCAGTAAGTTCAATATTATTTAGTAATAATAAGGTCAGTTGATGCAGTTTATTATTTCATTTCTATTTATATTTGAAAGATTTCTATTCTTTTTCGTGACTTATTCTTGCTGGACGTTTTTGTTTATACCAAAAAAATCTTTAAAAGAATATTCTTCAGCAATTTATTGTAGTTTATTTTTAGAAATTTACAAAAATCCCACGAAATATATTTACGCACTATCTCAGTTACTACCGAAGAAGTTTATATTTTTATGGTTTTGACGTATTATCAGGAATTTTTAAACCCAATAGTGTCTGCTGCATAGTAATTAAACGTTTGTCAAATATCCAAAGCACTCTGATTTAACATTGGTAAGGGTGAGATAACAGTTAATGATTGTTTGATTTTAACCATAAAATCTCCCAAAGAAAAGAAAACTGCATAAAATTTTGTATAAACAAAAAAAATTTGTACGTGATAAAATTTTGGTTTATTTGCTCGAAACCCCAGTTTGTCAGACTTAGTGTCTTCGCCGGGCCTGTAAAAAACATTCACGTTGAATCTTTCTTTAAAAAAACTCTTTTTTTTTTTGAAATTTAAAATGACCATATTTTTACAATGTTAATTTATTTATTCATAATGATTATAAAAGTTATAACATTAAACTTACATGTTTCGCTGTAACACAGTACCAGCTAACATAAGCCAGTATAAGCGAAGATAATAATAAATTCATTCTAAACCGTCATAGCAAAATAAACAATTTCAGCTAATCTAAGAAATTCGAGCCTTTTCTAAAAAAATAATAGCTATAAACATTAATTTGAATGCAATTAAATCACTTTTAAAGGCTAAAAGCTCAAAAAAAAAGAAAAATAGATAAAAAGTAAGTTTTAACAATAATTCTTGGGTAAGATAACATTATATTGACCATTATTTACTGTTTTTCTTTCGTCGCCAGGTGGCAATTAGCACATTAAACGGATGAATGGCGCGGAATCACAAGGGTCGGGTGTGGTCTCGGAATATTGTTGTATCATTAATAGCCACCGGAAAAACCTCCAAAAATATGACATTCGCAAGCTTTTGTTAGCTTGCCTGTCAACAAATGGAATTAATAGCCGAATATGTTCTTGCTAGTATGTTTTAAGTCTTTATTTAAAACACGAATAAAATGTGTTTTTTTTTTGAAATTTTTTTGACTATAACAGTTAAAGAAGTTACGAACTAAACAGATCAAAATCATAAAAATTCGCCATTGCGGTAGGTGACAGAGTAAAAAAATAGGTGAAAAATCACCATTAATTTACAAATAATTATTTATAATTTTTTTGGGCCTGTGTCCATATTTTTTCGGCGTAAAGCTGTATTTTTGGTTTACCTATGAGATCAACCTGTAGGACCTTGAGTTTTTTTAGTTAAAAAATAAGAACGAAGTCTATAATTCTCGGGTAGGATTAAAAAAGCAAGTGTAAAAAAAAGTAATTTGTACTTACAAATCTAAATTTGTCTCACAATTTTGCATATTTGGAATATTTTAGCTGTAAGATTAGAAAATAAGATTAAACTTTGGAGCGTTAGGTAACCCCATAGCTCCTAAATATTAGTTTTTAAGGTTTTTTTAACTTAAAGATATAACCATGATATTTAATTTTAAAAAATGCCCATTTCATTTAAACTTGATATTCAAAAATGCAAGAATATAACCAATTCTTGAAGCATGTTTATTTATGGTTTATTGTGTCTTGCAAAAAGAACCACCCGAACGGCAGAAGTTTAAAAGTGAAAACTAACTATGTCGGAAAAAAACAAAAATTTAATTTTTAAAAAAACAAAATATGTTTTTTTTAAAGTTACTCAAAAGTGTGATTTACCATGTTCTCTTACTGGACTTTAGTACGCCCATCAGTAAGGCAAAAATTATACCTAGGTGTTACAATACTAAGGTACTAATTCTGCGTACAAGAGAAAAATTACCTACACGTAGGAACAAAAGTCACAGCGAACGTATTGTGCCGTCACTAAAACAAGTTAGTCTTATCGCTCTTAATAGTATTTAGCTTTAACCGACAAACCATGTTTTTTGTTAAATAGATAATTATATTATATTAATAAACCGCATATTGAACTGATATATCTAGACTACCAAACATCTATTTATTGTTTATTTTCAGTAGCTCTTCGCGGAAATAAAGCAAGTAATAAAATAATTTGACCACGGGTTACCCTATAATAACAAGCTATAAATAACAACGACACACTAGGTACTTTAATTTTCACCAGTTTCAGCTGCCAATATAATGCTCTGGTACCGGTAGATCTTTAGCTTAGGTGGACTATAGATTATTGACAAACCGCATCCAGGATTTAAAATGAGCTTACATGATATTTAAATTCGAAATTTGTAAATCAAAAGTACGATATAATATAAAAACATTAGTATAAGTGTCTATGTTTAGTTATTTTGTTATTTTTACAACGAAATAACAATTTAATCGCAAAAATTAATGGGTTATTTACCGTTGGATATAGTTTAAGAAAGTATGGGGCGTGGCTTGACAGCGCATTTGGCTGGTCAGAAGGTTAGAGTATGCAAAATTTAGAGTACCGCAGGTAAACAATAAATCGCCTGGTTGAAAAACTAGGCAATTTAAAAGCCATAAAACTTAGTTTGTTTGATTAATAGATATGGTTGTTCCATTAATTAAGAAAGTGTTTTATTTAAAAGACCTAAATTTTACCGCCGTAAAATACAATTTCATTTGAGTACGACCTTGGATTTTAATTACTATTATTATCATTATTATTATTATTATATTTTTTATTATTTAAATTTTTATAAGTATTATTATGTTAACGTTTTAATGTTCTACAAATTCCTCACACAGTTATTTTGTAGCTTGAGATGATGATAATACCACAAAAAAACCGATGATGCCTTGGTCCAATGACCTCAAAGGACATAATCAAAAGTTTAACTTTGGGCAATCTAATAGTGTTTTTAATAGTTCTTTTTTGCTTTTAAATGCCAAAAATTCAGAAAAAACACAAAAAAACGCAAATTAAAAAAAGTAAAAGTTAAATTAAAAGTAAAAATTAAATTAAAAGTTTAAAATTAAACTTTTTGGTTTTTTTCCTTTCAAAAATTTGGACGAAGTATGAACCAGGTTCTAGAATGTAGAATCATATCTAAATCACTTTTTTAAGTCCAATTTTTGTGAAGGTGTTAATTTTTAAAGTTCCGTCACCTTTCAAACATCCACTTAGTTTTTATGAGTATGTTTACAGTAAACAAGAGCATGGTTAATATAGGGCTAGTACGCCAAAAATTTTTTCTTTAAATCAAATCCTTTGGTTTTTTTTCGCTAAATGGAAAACTTTTTTTCGCTACGTTTTTCATTCTGAATACTAAATGGCAATGAAGCATTTAGTACGAGCGCAAAAACCAACAGCAGAAAATCGTCTATTTTTGTTTCGTTTGTTTTTCTGCCTGTATGCTAGCTTTATAAGCTTTAAAAAAATCAGTGACGTCAAGGGGTTTTTATTGTGCGGTAAAACGGTCAAGTTATATTTAAATTTTATATTTTGGTTCATAAATTGATTACAAGACATAAAAATGTGAGTTTCAAAAAAATTGCTCAATTCTATGCTTCTACCAATGGTCTCAAATTTATTGTCTAAACACGATAGTCAAAACCCTCCTATTTAAACGGAAATAGTTCAGTGTTAATATTTTTTACCGAGTTCTAACGTTAGAGAATCACGTTTAGCCAATTAGTGCTTATGAAAGAGAAGGAGATATTTCATCCATTGGGGATTAATTGGCTAAAAGTGATTTTCCCAAGCGCTAATTGGCTAAAAGTGATTCTATTAGCTCCTCCCACAACCATTCCCACAGAGCAAAACCTATGACGTGATCACGAACACTATATGACATTTTAGGGTCCTTAAAATCCTGACGTAAAAGTTATCGAATGATTATATCAATTTTATGATATGGGATTTAGAAGAGTAATCAAATAAAAAGAAAAGGAATTACGAAATTTATTTACGTTTTCGATGGAAACGGCTCACACCGTAGTATTTTCACGTTTTTGTTCATCTCACATGTTTCAAGGCTGGTTTTATTAAAGGCCCGTTCACACTTACGCACAATGCACAATGCACGATGCATACTGCACAATGCACAATGCATTATAGTACCTGTTCACACTTACGCACAATGCATAATGCATTAAAACGAATTTTCAGCCAAAACTATTGTTAAATACGGTTTAAAATGCTTGTTTTCTTATTAAAAAACGAAACCTAACAAATAATAGCGTTGCTGCAAATCCAAGTTGACAAAAAACTCAAATTGACCGATTTTGGGATGAACAATCCTGAATATTAGTCAACAAAGCTAAAAAAGCCAAAATATAGTTCTAAAATCACTCTTTTTGTATTTATTTTTGCATAGAATTATGTTTTATATTTGTGTAAACACAAAAATATGTTTTAAATTTTATGTATAATGAAATGTGAAGTCGTTTGTTCAAGAATATTTATTATTTGATTCGTTTTTTAAGCAGAAAAGTTCTCAACGTACGTACGTTGCGAAAAAAGTACGTACAAATTTTCGAAGCGCGCTGCTACTCGCACAAAACTTGGAACGCCGTTCCAAGTCCGATAATGCATTGTGCATTGTGCATCGTGCATTGTGCGTAAGTGTGAACACCTATTTTCGGAGTTTTAATGCATTGTGCATTGTGCATCGTGCATTGTGCATAAGTGTGAACGGGCCTTTAAAAGCAGATCACAAGTATACTATGTATAGTATGTGAGGTGGTATACTTTTTAAAAAATCAAAATATAGCCATCACGTTGACATTATACAGTACCGATACAAAAGTTTTAGAATAAAATTTTTAGTCTCAATTCAATATCAATTTATTGATGCTGATTAACAATAACTGGGGTCTGGCACCAAAGAGTCCCGGCACAAAAAGGTCCTGAAAAAAAATTTCAGCTGGCACAGAAGACTCCTGGCACATAGAAGTCCCGGCACAGAAAAGTCCTGGAAAAAATGTGTTCATGCGCTGAAGCGCTGAGAGCGCTGAGATCGTTACAAATTAGTCCTTGCATAAAATCAATATTTTACAGCTGACATAATATTATGTTCACACCTCAGCTGTCTTATAGTTTTTTACATGTTTTTTAATTAGCCTCTTAACAGGTTGTGTGAAGAATTTAGCCGATAATTTTTTTTGTTATCAATCATAACTATTACATAGTTAATAAAACGCTTAAAGCGCTTTGTAAAGCTTTTAAAAAAATTAATGTTGTATTTGGCTATAAATCATACAATTTTAAATTAGTGTTTTGTCATAATTAAGTTAATTATGTTAAACAAAATTATGTCTAAGTAATGATTTTAGTTGATATAAATTTTTTGTTCATAGTTAAAATATTACAATTTTATATTAAACAAGTTTTTTGGTCGTATTTGTAAGGACAAACAGATGTGTCCAAATTTAATTTGGCTTTAAATAAGCTTTTAATCTTAGGGACTTTTAGCATAGTCACAAATTTGTTTTGCATTGTTTATTTAGTGTTTTTGTTCAAGAAAGTTGAAATTTTTAATATCATAATAATTACTGGACCTCAGTACATCCCGTGGTTTTTTTTTGCTAATCATACTACAAAAGTCCACAAATAAATTTGAATTCCAAAAAATAGCGTGTTAGCGAAAACTTATTTTTGCAAAGTTAAAAGACAATTCGTTTTAATTTCAAAATTAAAAACAATATGGTACAAACATTTTCAAAAATATTATAAAAAATTATGTCACAATTTCGAATGTACAGAAAGACTTTGCATGATGATATCAATAACGCGATGTGAATATACGGATATCAAAAATACCTAAAAAGTAAATAATAAAAAAAAAACACATAAAAAGGTAAATTATAAAATCAAATTACCATTAAATAAAGTGAGTAATAATTGATGAATCTATTAATAAAACTTACATTACTTCCTAATGTAATGTAAAAATTAAAGCTGCATACAAGGGAGTTTTATCTGAGTTTAAAGTGGTTTTTTTCTGTCTCCTAAAAACCTTCGAGGTTGCTTTTTGGGGTAGTTTTACGAAAGTTTTAAAAGAAGTAATTTCGAAAACTATATTACACTGGCTTTAATATTATTAAAAATAAAACATTTTATAGACTTTTTTCTCTCAATATTTTATCATGTTAATCTGAATCGTGAATCATAAAACTTAAAACAAAAACACAACAGGAAAAAATTAGGTTCAGGTTCGCGTTTTTTTAACGCGTACCAAAAATTAAATTAAAAATAAATGTAATAGGTACCCCAGTATTTTCTATTCCCCTTTTTTCAGACGTAAAATTTTATATTAAATTTGACGTATATTAATATTGGTCATGCTTTAAAACTTCTTAAGAAAAAAAACTGTTTTAAGAGAAAGTAGTGTGAAGTGATCAAGTTCTTACGTTACGTCTTAAGTGTTACGTCATACGTCTTAAGTGATGTAGTGTGAACCAGCCTTTAGTAATACTTCTGTGATTTTAAATTCGTTTTAACCTATTTTGAATCTTATTTTGAAAAGTACAAAAGAGTTTTATAAGACATGATAATTTAATTTATATTAATATATTTTTTTCGCACGGGACGTATCCCCCGATTGGAATACCTGTTGTGTCAGTAATCTGAAGAGTGCATACATTTTTTTATTGTTGCATGAGATCATCTGCCGATAAGTGTCCTCAATCGTTGACACATAGTTCTCGCTGAATGTTTCTTTTGCAAATCGGGGCACTATGGAGCTCTTCCCGACACTACTGGCACTGCACACAACCACTCTGTACTAATTAAACTGCTCTGGCATGCAGCTGCTCTAAAAAATAATAGGTAATAATAGAACATTTTCTAATAATTATCAAGAATACATAAAAATTAATTAATAATATTAATTAATTTTCATTTATTCTTGATCTTTTACAAATTTATTTCATAAATTAATCGCCATTTTCAAGAATACATGAAAATTAATTAATAAAAAAAGAAAAATGCAAAATGAAGAACAAATTATACGGGCTATGTGTGGATTCAACCTAAATGCATACGTATGCATATTTTTTAGTTATATGCATACCAGGGGGGAGGCAATCGTGCCGGCCCAAAATTTGACGCGCTATTTGAGGGGGTTAAAATTGTCCAATCTTAACATTCAAATATTCACAATGACCGAAAAAGTCTCAAAAGTATTCATAAATAATCAGTTTTGAAAAATATTTTTGATTTAACCCTTACACACCCACATGTCGGCCGATGCATAGGTCAAATTTTTTAACGGTTGAAAATTGGTGCTGTGTGGTACAACCAATCATTCTGACAGGCCTGGAATGAAATATACTAATAGCCAAGGGTCTAATAAACACACATATAAAATTTTATCCTGATTGCATGACACTGCACCGAGCACTGCGGCGGCAAAGTTGCCCTTTGTGCCAATCCGTTAAAAACGCAAAATCATAGTAGGGTTTCATTTCGAAGCCACTGACAGCGCTGCTTACATGGAATACACATGTTTTTGGTATCATACGAATCAGAAAAAATCGGGCTTTCACCTCCATACCCCCACGGTTTTTTTCAATCACACTAAGTGGTTACGAAGGCCCAACCAAAACCGACGAAATTACATGTATTTTTTTTGATTTTCAGGACCAAAAAAATAGTATTTATGGAAAAGTTTGAAAAATTATAACATTGGCCTCTGATTACCTAATTAATTTGGGTTGCATGGGTAATTTATCATGAGGGGTCGTTTCAGAGTTTTAGCGAAAAAAAATAGTTTTTTTAACATGCATCCTTTTTCAAAAAATTCAAAAAATTGTATACATTGCAAAAACAAGCACAACTCCTGAGTTTTACTAATTCCATTGTTAGTTGTGCATGGCCTGGAAGTCCATGCCCTCGTTTACGTAGTGGTCATGTCCTCTCCCCATTTTGGTCTCGTGTTTCCACCAAAAAAAACCAAAAAAATACAAAAAGTTGTAGGTCTGCTAAGATATGAATTCGGGTTTTTTTTAATCCAATACGCTGAAAAAAATTTAAAATGAGGGCAAGTTGCTTGTGACCTCTAGCATCAGAAAATATATAGTTTTCATATATTATTGATGGTTAAAATATAGAAAATTACATTCGAAGCAAAAAAATTTTTTTTCGATTTTTGTTCGTTTTGATGTTTGGAAGTTTTTTTTCACTCCGGATTTTGCGGATTTGTCCGGAGTGAAAATCTAAAAAAAAAACAAATTCCCGAAATTAAAATACAATCATCAATTACTCAACGTATAGACCTTTAAAGCTGCAAAAATAAAATCCAGTTTTTTTGTGTGTCGTCTCGCAACGAAGTATTACTGTACGTGCGAATGCAAATCATTTGGTTGCAGCGTCAATAAAAGTTTTATCAAAAGTATTTTATGATTACGTAATAGAACATGTCTCAAACAAGTAAAATATTATGCATTTGTTATGTTGTTATTCGTAGTTTCGTGTTTATTAATTGAGAATAGGCGCGTTATTTCCTCTGAGCTCACGCGGAGTCGCAACGGTCCCTTTACGAAAATATGTATTAATTCGAAAGCGACCGTTGCGACTCCGCGTAAGCTCAGAAGAAATAACGCGCCTATTCTCAATTAATAAACACGAAACTACGAACAACAACATAACAAATGCATAATATTTTACTTGTTCATAAAATACTTTCGATAAAACTTTTATTGACGCTGCAACCAAATGATTTGCATTCGCACGTACAGTAATACTTCGTTGCGAGACGACACACAAGAAAATCTGGATTTTACTTTTTGCAGCATTAAAGGTCTATACGTTGAGTAATCGGTGATTGTATTTTAATTTCAAGAATTTGTTTTTTTTTAGATTTTCACTCCCGACAAATCCGCAAAATCCGGAGTGAAAAAAAAATAAAAAAATAAAAACAACTCCAAACATCAAAACGAACAAAAATCGAAAAAAAATTTTTTGCTTCGAATGTAATTTTCTATACTTTAACCATCAATAATATATGAAAACTATATATTTTCTGAGGCTAGAGGTCACAAGCAACTTGCCCTCATTTTAGATTTTTTCAGCGTATTGGATTAAAAAAAAACCCGAATTCATACCTAAGCAGACCTACAACTTTTTGTATTTTTTTGGTTTTTTTGGGTGAGACACGAGACCAAAATGGGGAGAGGACATGACCACTACGTAAACGGGGGCATGGACTTCCAGACCATGCACAACTAACAATGGAATTAGTAGTTTACTCCTTTCAGCCAAATGTGATACCCTTCGTTTGTATACCTTTCTTAGTTTCTATTGTGTATATAATTTACGCGGGAACTTTATAAGGTTCAATAAACATTCTGATGTTCTGAACTTTTGATGGTTTCAAAAACTTTACACTTTAAACATCCATCATGCGTGCTTTAAAAACTAATAAACTGATTTAAAAATGAAACCAAATATTATAATAGTAATGATTATATGCAAGAAAATTAGTTAGAATGCTATTTGAAATTCATATAACTTCCTCATCTGAATATGCGCTCTCTGATAACAAAAACCAACTCTTATCGTCACTATGGTATAAAGACAAGCTAAACCATTAAACAAAACAAAAAAATGCGAAAAAATTCTATTTCTGTGGTTAATTTTCAGATTTTTCAATGCATTTCAGTATTTTGTCATTTTACGAAAAATGATGATTTTTGGGTCTACTTTGGAGCCATTTTTCTGGCGGTGGGGTGGTTCGTTCGGGACAAATGAGGTAAATTCTGAAAGCCAAGATTGCGCTTGTTATTTTTTTGCTAATTTGAATGAGATAAATTGCATTTAACGGGCGTTTAACTCTTTGTGAAAATGGTTGTTTTTATGCATAAAAAGTAGGCTTTACGCGGTGACTGGGTTCAGTTTCATGGTTTCAAGTGTGTGAAATCGGTTTAATTTCAGAAGTTGGAAAACATCAGTGGCGAGGGCTGAGTGATGAGTTTTTTTGAAAAATGTTTTTTTCTTAAGTATATATTGATGCAAATTGGTAGCTTAAAATATCGCAAAATTACCCTAAATTTTCAAACTAACACAATTTAGGTCAAAAAAACGTTTGGGAACCTTTGAATAACTTGAATTAAAGCCCGTGACAAGATCTTAAATTTGGTGCATAAACCATGGTCCCATAGAAACTAAGTGCACATACCATGTGCACTTAAAAACTAAGTAAATGTTTAAATGGTGATGGAACTGAAAAAATTAACATGTTCAGAAAATTTGAACTTGAAAAATTAATTTCTATATTATGATTTTTAGAGCCTGATTCATAGTTCGTCCAAAATGTCAGAAGAACAAAACCCGATTTTGATTTTAAGTGCGTTTTTTTTTCATTGGGAATCAATTTCTTTCCCAAGCGCTCATTTACTAAAAGTGATTCTATGGCACTATAATTATGTCAATATATTTAACACTGAACAACTTCCGTTCAATTGGGAAGGTTTTCACCGTGGTGTTTTGGGGCCTAGATAGATAAGTATTTATTTGTCAAAAACACTAAAACGACAAAAAGGCGAATAAAAGTATTTAAATACACTAGACATTCCGGCTAATAAACAGTTCATCACATTTATCCAACATAGATTTAAAATTAGTTGTTACTAGAAAAAATTTTATTATTAAGAGAATTCAACACTGTCACTACTCGTTGTGTGAAAAAGTTTTTTCGTACGTTATTAATATATTTCTCAGTAAGTTTTAACTTATGCACATTACCTCTTTACTCAGAAGTAGAATTATTATATGAAAAAACTGCTTAAAATTTATATCAACATTACTGTGTATAATATTCTAAACCATACACTGATCAAATTTTATTCTTATTTCAAGATTTTCCAAATACAAATATTTTAGGCGAGCGTGATAATCTGAGTGGGCTAAGTTGCATTTATAAAACGATATTTGAGTGAAAAATTTGTGAACCTTTTCTAAACATGTCTCCAATGGTACAAGGATTTAATACAGGTGTATTTGTTTCTAATAAAGGACGCACGTAAGTTTTGTAAGCACGAACAAGAAAAAAAGGATTTTCACTTTTAAAACAACGTAATATTAGTGAAGCGCGTGAGTACGCTTTACTAGATATTTGAGCACAGTGTTTTGAGTATTTAACTTCACTGGTAATACACACCCGAAGGTCTTTTATTTGAGCCACATTTTCAATGTTATTGTTATCCAAAGTGTATGAACATTGTGGTATGTTGAGATTTCCAACAGACAAAATTGCAAACTTATGAAATGCCACATTTAGCTGCCAACCTTTGTCCCATTTAGTGAAGTTTTCTAATGTGGTTTTTAAGTCAGAATTATTTTGGTTTGTTTGTGCTTCATAAACTTTGGCGTCGTCCGCATACAATTTAAAACCACCAATCCGCCAATACCAACGCCAATGCCACTGATCCGCCAATACACTCAACTATATCATTTATATATATAACAGATAGAACTAGACCAAGAACCAAGCCTATGTCATAAAGACGTTGTAAATTTTCATTTTACAAATCTACGCTTACTTTTTGTAAAATACATTATGAGGACATACCGTATTTAAAAGTATGAACAGTATTAAAAGTATTAAAAGTATTTAAAAGTACGGATGTTTTGGCATAAGTATGAACAAGCCTTTAAATGCATACGTATGCATACGTTCAGCATACGTATGCATAAATTCATATGCATACGTATGCATATTTTTTAAGTCATATGTATACGTATGAATTTTTATGAATTTTTAATTTCCAAAATATGCATACGTATACATTTTTCCGGAAAGTATATTCATATGTACGTATGCATTTTTTTGAAACTTTTATGCATACGTATGCATATACTTTCCGGAAAAATGCATACGTATGCATATTTTGGAAATTAAAAAAAATATGGATACGTATGCATATTTTGCAACTTATATGCATACGTATGCATTTTTCCGGAAAATATATGCATATGTATCAATTTTTTTGCAACTGTTATGCATACGTATGGATAAAAGTTTGAAAAAATGCATACTTATGCATAAAAGTTTCAAAAAAATGCATACGTATGCATATACTTTGCGGAAAAATGCATACGTATGCATCAGGGGGGAGGCAATCTAGAGTAATATACCAAAATATGTGCAGGCCCAAAAGTTTGACGCGCTATTTGAGGGGGTTAAAATTGTCCAATCTTAACATTCAAATATTCACAATGACTGGAAAAGTCTCAAAAGTATTAATAAATAATCAGTTTTGAAAAATATTTTTGATTTAACTCTTACACACCCACATGTCGGCCGATGCATAGGTCAAATTTTTTAACGGTTGAAAATTGGTGCTGTGTGGTACAACCAATCATTCTGACAGGCCTGGAATGAAATATACTAATAGCCAAGGGTCTAATAAACACACATATAAAATTTTATCCTGATTGCATGACACTGCACCGGCACTGCGGCGGCAAAGTTGCCCTTTGTGCCAATCCGTTAAAAACGCAAAATCATAGTAGGGTTTCATTTCGAAGCCACTGACAGCGCTGCTTACATGGAATACACATGTTTTTGGTATCATACGAATCAAAAAAATTGGGCTTTCACTTCCATACCCCCACGGTTTTGTTCAATCACATTAAATGGTTACGAAGGCCCAACGAATACCGACAAAATTACATGCAAGTTTTTTGATTTTCAGGACCAAAAAAATAGTATTTATGGAAAAGCTTGAAAAATCGCAACATTGGCCCACGATTACCCAATCAATTTGGGTTGCATGGGTAATTTATCATGTGGGGTCGTTTAAGAGTTTTAGCGAAAAAAAAAGTTTTTACAAGTTTTTTCACAGTTTTTGTTTATACACCCTTTTTCAAAAAAATGTATACATTGCAAAAACAAGCACAACTCCTGAGTTTATAGTAAACAAGAATATCGTTAATATAGGATTATATGCGCAAAAAAATTTCGTTAAATCCTTTGGTTTTTTTTCCGCTAAATTGAAAACTTTTTTTCGCAACATTTTTCATTCCGAATAGATGGCAATGAAGCATTTAGTAAGAGGGCGAAAACCTACAGCAAAATTCGTCTATTTTCGTTTCGTTTGTTTTTCTGCTTGGCTGCTAGTTTTACAAGCTTTGAAAGAATAAGTGACGTCGGGGCCTTTTTATTGCGCGGTTAGACGGTCATTTAAAAATGGATATTTTGGTCCACAAATCAAAATTAAAAACTGTGGTTAAAAAATTACATGCTTTAAAAAAATTTAAAAATAGACTATTTCGACATAAGGCGTTTTACACAGTAAAATTCCGATACACATTAGGCCGAAAGTTGAAATTAAAATAATATTTAAATGAAAAATTCTATTACTTTTGCAGTGTAAAATAACATATTAAACACTAAAGGCAAAATATTGAATTTGATTGGAATTTTTTGTAATGATGTAGTTATTAATGTTTAATTTGGTAAAAATGCGAACATAAAAAATAAAATAACGATAAAACAGAGCACCGAATATATAGTAGATTTTACTCAGCTAGTCAAGATGGTCTGATGGTCTAGTGGTTTGAGGCGGTCAGCTTTCGGCTCCAAGGTGGGGTTTTCGAACCCAATGAAGTTCCTTTTCCATTTTTTGTACCGGAATTTAAACTTATCAAAATTTCATTTTGAAATTTTTTTGAAATTGAATTTAATAAAAAAACAGATATTTTTAGTTATTTTAAAAAAATCAATTAATTGATTATTGATTGGTATTAATAAAATAAGAAAGAAAATAGATCTGCTAGTGATATAGTGTAGATACTAAATTTTTGATGTAGATATTTTTCTATAGACACAAAAAAATTAAAACCAAAGTATCTCATGTAAAAAGCTTCTTGGAGTCTATCGTTTAATTTCTTTTAATATAATAGTATCGTTAATTTTTAGTTGGAAACGTGCGCGAAATATGTTTTTCATTATTGTTGTGGATTTTATATGTAAATAATCTTCCGGAAAATAATTTTTCCAAAAAAAACACCAAGTAAATATTCTATCTACCACTAAAAAAACTAAATATAAATTATACGTCCCGGTACAAGAAATGAAAAAAAGAAGTTCATTGGGACTTGGACTTCCGACCTAGATTATCGACTAAAATCCTACTTTCGTAATTTTATTTTTTATGTTCGCATTTTTACCAAATTAAACATTAATAACTACATTATTACAAATCCAATCAAATTTATATTTTTTCTTTAGTGTTTACAAGTTATTTTACACTGCAAAAAATAATAGAAGTTTACATTTATATATTATTTTAAATTCAACTTTCGGCCTAATGTGTATTGGAATTTTACTGTGTAAAACGCCTTATGTCGAAATAGTCTATTATATGCTCTTCTAATGGTCCCATGTTTTTGTCTAAAAAAGTTATCAAATGATTATGTCAATTTTAGGATATGGGAGTTAGAAGAGAATTAAAATGAAAAGAAAAGACCTACGAAATTTATTTATGTTCTCGATGGAAGCGGGCTTCTCACGAGTAGTGTAGGTCGAGCGTTTAATCTGAGTCACAAAAGTACGATATGTTAGTTAAAGAAAAAATCTCTTAAAAACTATTAAAAAAAATTATGAAATTAAACTAAAAAGACAAAAAATTATTAATACTAAACTTTTATGTAATAAATCTTCTCATACTATTTCTGGGTTCAAACTTCCAAGTTGCTTTTCCCTATCATACTCAAGATAATTTACGTAGATTTAACAATATAAAGATAAACTGGTTTTAATGTTTTTTTTAATAAAAAAATTTAACAATTTTTTAGCATTAATTTTTAGGTGTACGGTTTAAAAATGTATTTCTAAATTTTCAAATTTTTTGTGGTGTGTGTTTTATAGCTTTTCGTTTTTGTATAATCAGTATAAAGATAAAATTGCTTTTCAAGTGACAAATTTTATGTCAGTAGATTGATCTATGATTAAAATAATATTTTACGATTTCTAAAAAGTTTATTGCTTGTTTTTTGTAGTTACACCAGAATTTCAATGCCTTATTTAGACAAATTTTGAAAAATCCAAGAAATTAATTTTTTGATAACATACTTTATTTATAAAAATCTTTGAATTATAACATATTTAATAACATACATATTGCAGTTCTGTTCTAATATGTTTTAGTACCTGCATATCGTCAAATTAATTTTGACTCAAATTATTTTAGGCTAGAGTGCCGTAATTTACAATTATAGAAAAAATATTTGTGTAAAAATCACAATCAACGCAAAGTTTTTCTTCTATTATTTTTACATATATTTTCTTTTATTATTCTTTTAATATGTTTCTTCTTATTTTGTTTTCTTACTAGTATCTCTTCGACGTTTGTTGCGTGCGGCTTGTATTAACTCTTTCTTTGTTTTTTCGTCGACAAATTGGCAGCAATCTCCACTGCAAATACATTCTTTTTCGTTACAACGCAAATTGCATTTGAGTTTTATTTCTTTTCCATTTACAATTGACCTTTTCGATTTTGAATAGTTTATTTGAGTGTGACTCACCTATAAAAGCTAATCGCTCTATTTTATCATAGGAAATCAAAACAACGTATAACTTTGTTAATTAAAATGAACAAACCAAACAAGCTGTTGTTAATTGAGCGTGACATATCAATAAAATAATAATAATTATAATATAATATAAAATGTAAAATACAATACAATAAAAATATAAATTGGGAAACATACTTTCTACCTTACATACCTGATTTTTTAAAAGCAGATTATGATATGCTAAGTTTATACTTATCTACAATCAAATGAAAAATTTTATTTGAGTATTGTGAAACAATAGAAAATGGTTGGCAGCGATTCAAAGATATTTTGTTGTTATGAATCAATAGACATGTCCCTGGAAAAAAATTATTTATAAACAAAAAAAATTGTACAATATCCAATACATATAAGAAAACATACATACCAATACATATACAAAATCAAAAGAAAAAACTTTGGCATAAGCGTAATATTGATGAAAAATCAAGATCAGAGTACAAAAAAATTTGCAAAGTATACAAAAATAAAGTTAAAGATTTTAACACTAATAAAGAAACAAAAAATTTAAATTCAGGGCGTTTAAACAGTTTTTATAAATTTCTTAATAATAAAATTAAAACAAAACAAACTATCCCACCAATTAAAAGATACGATGGGACTTTTATAACTGAAAAGTTTGGAAAAGTTGAACTTTTTAAAAATTTTTTTGCTTCCGTTTTTACTGACGATGATAAATTTTTACAAAATTTTAATCTACCAAATATTAGGAAGTTGAACAACATGGTATTTACCATAAAAAGGTATTTAAAACCCTGAAAAAGCTCCCAAACAAATTGTCTCAAACACCTGACTGTTTTCCAGCTTACTTTTTAAAACGCTTTGCTAAAGTTATTGCTGAACCTTTGGCAATAATCTTTAGATGTCTTTTGATTTTGAAGAATTACCACTTGATTGGAAAGGCCATTTTATTTATATTATTTATACCACTTTATTAAACTTACTGTTTAAAAAAGGCACCAAAAGCTTAAAAGAAAATTATCGTCCAATTTCACTTACATATTTTTCTTGTAAACTTGAACAGCTTGTCAAAAAACTTCTTGCCTGTTATTATAATAATAATACCACTTTAAGTTTAATAAATACACCAAAAGCCTAAAAGAAAAATATGGTCCAATTTCACTTACATCTTTTTCTTGTAAACTAATGGAACTGCTTGTCAAAGAAGAGCTTCTTGTCTTTTTCATATCATTTTGTCAAGGTTTCAACATGGTTTTAAGGCAATAAGTTCTACAATAACACAGCTGTTGGAAACTTTTAATGAGTGAACGCAAGCACTAAAAGATAAACTTCTTCTAATTGATGTCAATAAACTAAACTTCTAATTGATGTCATTTACTTGGATTTTGCCAAGACCTTATTCCGAGTCACATCAAAAATTGTTATATAAGCTAGAAAAATATGGTATTTCTGGCAAATTTTTAAAATGGATAAATGAATTTTTAGTTGGGCGGAAAATTAAAGTTTTAATTAATGACTCAGTATCCACATCATTTCCTGTAAAAAGTTTAGTTCCTCAGGGTTCTGTTTTGGGTCTATTTCTTTTTGTTATTTATATTAGTGAGTTTTTTATTAATAATTTTTCTTATTTATATTAGTAGTTTATGTTGGCGGCGATTAAGTCGCAGATTTGATGTTGTTGAAAAAAAAAAAGAAAAAAAGAAAGGAAAAATGAAATGGCGAAACAGTAGAATTAAACTATGCATAGACTATGCTTAGTAAAACAGTAAAACGTTAGAATTATTATAGAATTGTTAGAATCATTAGAAAACAAATCATTTCCTGTAAAAAGTTCAGTTCCTCAGGGTTCTGTTTTAGGTCCATTTCTTTTCCTTATTTATATTATTGATATTTGATTGTGTTAAGTACTCACAAATTAGACTCTTTGCAGATGATATGAAGTTGTTTGCAAAATCTTCATCTAAAGATTACCACATTCAAACCTTAAAACTTCAAGAGATTTATATAGAATATACAGCTGTCACAAGACTGGCAATTGCAATTATCAGATCACAAATGTGAAGTTCTTCATATTCAAAATCATAGCAAAGAGTTAATTCGTAAATATAAGCTTGGTAATATAATGTACTTGCAACTACAAAATTGGTGCGTGAGCGTGACCTAGGTGTTTATATATCTCATGATTCGAAATTCTCTAAACACTGTGAAATCACAGCAATAAAAGCAATGAGAGTGACATCACTAATTTTTAGAACATTCAATTCAAACTCTAGAAATAATCTTCTCATAGCGTATAAGTCTTCGTTTTTACCCACTTACGTTAAAAGAAATTATTACGTTAAAGCTCTAAAGTC
>JASAMX010010669.1:0-26593 GCA_030248175.1 Microlaimidae sp. YZB2_3 | reverse complement strand
TCGATTAACAATAGGTGAGCAGGGTCGTGGAAGCTAGGGGGGGTGGTTACCCTGGGTAAATCTAATTTCGAAATCTAGGAGGGGGTCCCAGGGGCTTGTACTCCAAATTTTCAAAATACCCGTAAAAAATACATTAAAAAAGGGTAAAAATTTTTTGCGCTTCGCGCTAGGTGATTCTTTTAGTTTTTTGTTGTTATTTGCATCGTTTTTTTAAGCCTAAAATTGTAAAATTTCCGGTTTAAAAAAGGTATAACATTAAAAATCGTGCGATAGCACGAAAAAATTTTTTAAAAATTGTTTTTTTCTAAAAAAATTCATTAAAAACATCACTTAAATGTTGTAAAAAGGTATATAAATGTCGAGCGCGGAGCGGAGCGGGAAGCGTGAGGAAATTTTTTTAAAAATTGTTTTCTTCAGACCCCCAAATTTTAACTTTTCGCCCTAACCCAAAAAGGGGGGGGTCGCGACCCCGCACCCCCCCTGGCTACGCCCTTGTTTCTGAGTTATTTAAAAAAAATTTTACCTTAACAACATGAATCGGGTATTTGTACATACAAAAAAATAGGCAATTTTTGGGCTTAAGTGGGCTCTTAAAATTTTACGGAAGACTTCAATCGTAAAAAATAACCTCAAAAATGATGTCTACGTGTCTTATTTGGAAGTATACAAATGTTCTATATAAGTATTTTTTTTTTTGATTCGGTCAAATTGGATAATTGGTACACATATGGCACCTTGTACAGTTCAAAAAAGTAGAATCAACGCAAGAAAATACTCCTCGATCGCACTTGTAAAGCGCGATCAACCAAGGATTTAAATAACGATTGTTAATTAGATTTTGCATTTGGCTCACATAATATAATACCAATCGATAGAAGACTCAATTTTTTCTAATAAAATGATTAATAATTTACAATAAACTTATAACATAATTAAAACATGCAGAGTAATTAAATTTTTATCTCAATTTAAATTAGAAATGTGAACCAATGCAAAATCTAAAATAAAATTTGTGTTTTTTAATTTTATTTTTTCATTTCAAAATTAAAAATTAACAATATTTGTATTTAACTTTTTTTCAAAATATTTTATGGATTTTACAAAAAAAAAAAAAAAAAAAAAAAAAAAAAAAAAAAAAAAAAGACGGAAATTGATGGGGTAAAACTTATATGTGCCTAATAGTCAAAAAACGTTAATATCTCGAGAATTAAAAAAAAAATTGAAGAAGTAAACACATTATTTTTAATGCCAATAGCATTTTACAAAACATTTAAAAATTATAAAATGTTGGTTTACGATATTAATAAAAATAAAATCGTCTGGCTTTTTAGTTAGCACAATTAAATATTTGACTAAGATAAATTTTTCCTGTTTGAAAACACATTATTTTGAATCAACGTATTTATTTACAATAACCTACTGTAAATCTATGTAATAAATTATATTTTAGCTCAAATAACCAATAAAATAAGCAGTTATTTATGGGTTTTTGAAATACCTTTTTAAACCAAACGCTCCCTACAAAATAAACGTGGTTTCGTTTGAAAGAAAAAAAATTTAACGCGCGTTAAATATAAACGAAAAAACCGAACGAGAAAAAAATTCTCAGTCATTTTAATTCAGATTATTTTTTTTTTAATTATGTAAATTCAATATGATCTTTTTTTTATCTTTTTTGTGCCTTTTGGATCAAACAATAAGGCACAAAAAATATCAGAAAAAGTTCATATTAAAATTACATAATTAATCGATTGATAATCTGAATTAAAATGACTGGGTTTTTTTTTCTCGTTCGTTTTTTCGTTCATATTTAACGCGCGTTAAATTTTTTCTCAACCAAACTGAACCACGGATAAAAGATCAATAGCGTTTGATTTTGAAGGGTATTTAGAAACCCATAAATAACTGCTTATTTTATTGGTTATTTGAGCTAAAATATAATTTATTACATAGATTTACAGTAGGTTATTGTAAATAAATACGTTAAACATGATAATGTGTTTTCAAACAGAAAAAATAGCTTAGTCAAATATTTAATTGTGCTAACTAAAAACCCAGACGATTTTATTTTTATTAATACCGTAAACCAACATTTTATAATTGTTAAATGATTTGTAAAATGCTATTAGCATTAAAATAATGTGTTTACTTCTTAAATTGATGCAGTATTTCTCGAGATATTAACGTTTTTTGACGGTTCGGCGGTGTGCGGTTTTACCCCATCGATTTCCGTCGCTCCGCCCAGTCGGTGTGGATTTAATCTGACCCAATAATTGTCAAATTTTCAAAATATTTGAAAAAAAGTTAAATACAAATATTGTTAATTTTTAATTTTGAAATAAAAAAATAAAATTAAAAAACACGAATTTTATTCTTGATTTTGCATTGGTTCACATTATTAATTTAAATTGATTTAAAAATTTAATTCCTCTGCATGTTTTGATTATGTTATAAGTTTATTGTAAATTATTAATCATTTATTTATAAGGAATTGAGTCTTCTATCAATTAGTATTATATTATGTGTTTTTAATGCAAAATCTAATCAACAATCGTTATTTAAATCCTTGGTTAATTGCGCTTTGCAAGTGCGCCCAAGAAATATTTTCTTGTGTTTATTCTACTTTTTTGAACGGTACAAGCTCCCATATGTGTACCAATTATCAATTTGACCGATCGAAAAGTAAAAAACTCATATAGAAATTTGTATACCCCAAATCAGAAACGTAGACACAATTCTTGAGGTTATTTTTACGATTGAAGTCTTCCGTAAAAAGTTATGAGCCTCTTTAAACCCTAAAATTCCCTATTTTTTTGTATGTACAAATACAATTCATGTTGTTAAGGTAAAAATTTTTTTAAATAACTCAAAAACAAGGGCGTAGCCAGGGGGGTTGTAGGGTGGGAACCCCCCTTTTTTGGGTTGGGGCGGAGGTAAAAATTTGGGAGTCTTAAGAAAACAATTTTAAAAAATTTTCTCGCGCTTCGTTCCGCTCAGCGCTCGACATTTATAAACGTTTTTACATGTTTTAAGTGATGTTTTTAACGAATTTCAAAACAATTTTAGAAAATTTTTTCGTGCTATCGCACGATTTTTAATGTTATACCTTTTTAAACCGGAAATTTTTCAAGTTTAACTTAAAAAAACAATGCAAATAACAACAAAAACTAAAAGAATCACCTAGCGCGAAGAGAAAAAAATTGTACACTTTTTTAATGTATTTGTTACGGGTATTTTGAAAATTTGGAGTACAACCCCCTGGGACCCCCTCCTAGAATTCAAAATTCGATTTACCCCGGGTAACCACCCCCCTAGCTTCCACGACCCTGCTCACCTATGTTAATCGATATTAAAAAGTGTATTTTATTTTTAAGTTAAATCAAATTTTCGTAGTAGTGTAGTATATATGGAACCTGTGTTTGCAAAAGAATATTGAATTGTTAGAACGTGTTCAGAGAAATTTTTCTTGAAGGTTGTTTCGAAGGTGTCATATGCCTTAAGTATAGGTACTAAACGTGTACCGAAAATCGATTAGAGATTTTCAAGCCACAAATACTGAATAAAAACATGTTTCTAGGTCAATTCTGACCTGAAGATCTCGATTTTAAACTTTAAAAACTGATTATAACATGATTTTTGACAATATGGGGTAAAATGTAGGCAAAAAATGACAATATTTTGGGTACACAATTTTTACTGTTACGAAAAAAATTTAATTAACCGCTAAATTAAAAGAAAAACTTTGTTTTAACATTGCTGGAAGTCCAGAGAATCTGAAAATTTACAAAAAAAAAAAAATCGATAGTCGCATGGACCACCAAAAATATGGACTACAAACTTGTTTTTGCTTAAAAACCTAAATTAAGCTTATTTTTAATCGGATTTATTTTTTGTAAGCCTAAGCAAAGCCTAAAAATCAGCCTAAATTGTATTATGAGTCATTTTTATTAAATTATCCCATTTTTTAAATTTTAATTTTTTTCACGACTGAAGTTTTAGACATTTTTAACCGGTTGCTATACAAAATTGGTGAGGACCAGAAAAAAAGTCAAAATATTTTTAGAACCGCCAGACTCTCGGCAATCTAAAAAAATATTGATTTATATTGGTTAAAGCACTATTAAAAAAAATTTCTTAACAGCATAAAATGTACCTTCAAAAAATGTCTTTTTTTGGCTATAAAACACCATTTATTATTTTAATTTTTAAAGGGTAGTTTAATCACTTTGTAATGCCCAAAATTAAGATCGCAAGGTCAGAATTGACCTAGAAACATGTTTTATATTTATGTTTGCTGAGTAGAATTCTCAAACTGATTTTTGGTACACGTTTAGTACTTGTACCCAAAGGTACAAGTCCCATACGTGTACGGTGTACCATTTATCGATTTGACTGATCGAAATGTAAAATACGCATGTAAACATCTGTAGATCCCAAAACAGACTCGTAGACCTCAATTTTTTTATTATTTTTTCGATTTAAGTCTTCTGTAAAAAGTTATAAGCCCATTTAAGCCCAAAATTGCCTATTTTTGGTATGCACAATTCATGTTGTTAAGAAAAAAATTTGGTTAAGCAACAAAATAAATTAAAAACTAAATTTTTCATGGCTAAAAGTCTGAGGAATCTAAAAATATCTAAAAAATTTAAAAATTCGTCACATGAACCACCAAAAACATGGACAACAATTTTTTTATTTGGCTTCAAAATCTAATTTAAGATTAGTTTTGCTAATATTAGTTATCCTAAGCCTTAAAAAACTAACCTAAGTTGTATTTTGACAATTTTTTTAATTATGTGTTTTGTTTTTGACGAATTTTCATTTTTTTTTTTCAAAATTGAAATTTGGCCCATTTTTAACTGGTTGTCATACAAAAATGGTAGACACCAGAAAAAATGTTGAAATATATTCAGAGCCGCCAAATTCTGGGCAATCCGAAAAATATATTTTTGAGCAGGGGCGTAGCCAGGATTTCGGAAAAGGGGGGTTGTACTCCATACAAATTTTTCGAAAGGGGGGGTTGTAGGGGGTTGTACTCCAAATTTTCAAAATACCGTAAAAAAGACATTAAAAAAGGGTAAAATTTTTTGCGCTTCGCGCTAGGTGATTTTTTTTTGTTGTTATTTGCATTGTTTTTTTAAGTTAAACTTGAAAAATTTCCGGTTTAAAAAGGTATAACATTAAAAATCGTGCGATAGCACGAAAAAATTTTCTAAAATTGTTTTTGAAATTCATTAAAAACATCACTTAAATGTTGTAAAAAGGTATATAAATGTCGAGCGCTGAGCGGAGCGAAGCGCGAGGAAATTTTTTAAAATTGTTCTCTTCAGACCCCCAAATTTTTACCTCCGCCAACCCAAAAAGGGGGGGGGTTGCCACCCCTACAACCCCCCCTGGCTACGCCCTTGTTTTTGAGTTATTTAAAAAAATTTTACCTTAACAACATGAATTGTATTTGTACATACAAAAAAATAGGCAATTTTTGGGCTTAAATGGGCTCATAAATTTTTACGGAAGACTTTAATCGTAAAAATAACCTCAAAAATGATGTCTACGTGTCTGATTTGAAGTATACAAATGTTCTATATAAGTATTTTACTTTTCGATCGGTCAAATTGATAATTGGTACACATATGGGACTTGTACCGTTCAAAAAAGTAGAATCAACGCAAGAAAATATTTCTTTGGGCGCACTTGCAAAGCGCGATTAACCAAGGATTTAATAACGATTGTTGATTAGATTTTGCATTGGCTCACATAACATAATACTAATTGATAGAAGACTCAATTCCTTTAAATAATGATTAATAATTTACAATAAACTTATAACATAATCAAACATGCAGAGGAATTAAATTTTTATCAATTTAAATTAATAATGTGAACCAATGCAAAATCTAAATAAAATTCGTGTTTTTTAATTTTATTTTTTTATTTCAAAATTAAAAATTAACAATATTTGTATTTAACTTTTTTTCAAATATTTTGAAAATTTGACAATTATTGGGGTGGGGTAAAATCCACACCGACTGGGCAGACAGACGGAAATCGATGGGGTAAAACCCACACCGCCGGACCGTCAAAAAACGTTAATATCTCGAGAAATACTGCATCAATTTAAGAAGTAAACACATTATTTTAATGCTAATAGCATTTTACAAAACATTTAAAAATTATAAAATGTTGGTTTACGATATTAATAAAAATAAAATCGTCTGGGTTTTTAGTTAGCACAATTAAATATTTGACTAAGCTATTTTTCCTGTTTGAAAACACATTATCATGTTTAACGTATTTATTTACAATAACCTACTGTAAATCTATGTAATAAATTATATTTTAGCTCAAATAACCAATAAAATAAGCAGTTATTTATGGGTTTCTAAATACCCTTCAAAATCAAACGCTGTGGATCTTTTATCCGTGGTTCAGTTTGGTTGAGAAAAAAAATTTAACGCGCGTTAAATATAAACGAAAAAACGAACGAGAAAAAAAACCCAGTCATTTTAATTCAGATTATAAATCGATTAATTATGTAATTTTAATATGAACTTTTTCTAATATTGTGCCTTATTGTTTGATCCAAAGGCACAAAGTTGTTTACTGGGCGTGGGGACGCTGGACAAGCGTACGCCAGGCGCGGCCACGTCAACATGACAGCGCCCGGAGTCCCTGCGAAGCTTCCCTGGTTCGTGAATATGGCTGAATTATTTAAAAAAAAGATGGCCGAAAAGTGAGCCAAAAGATTATGGTAATCGTTTAAAAAAATACCAGTGTCAAAAAAAACCCGGAAGATTTAATTTTTTTGAATATCGTACGTAAACCAACATTTTATAATTGTTGAATGTTTTGAAGAATGCTATAAGCATTAAATTAATGTTTTTACTCCTTGAATTGATGCAGTATTTCTCGAGATATTAATGTTTTTCGACAGTCCGGTGGTGTGGGTTTTACTTACCCTATTGATTTCCGTCCGTCCACCCAGTTGGTGTGGGTTTTACCCCTTCCCACAATTATTTATTTTTAAAAATACTTTAGTTAAAACAGTGTATACTTTTAAAGTCATAAAACATAACAAAAAGTCCAAAAACCGCGTTTAAAGTCACTTTTTATCAGCTTTTTAATCCGATTCTCCTTGTCTATGAGAAAAAAACGTCCATACTTAATCTTTGGGTAATACTTCGTTAATCGCGCCTTATGAGTGCGGCTACTTTTCTAATAGAGTAGTATCTAAATGAAACAATTTAAAAAAAAACAAGTCTTAGCTCAGCCCCTTCAATCATAGGTGCTTTTGGTCAGGTCCACTGGAGGGGGAGGGCGTAACCCCCAGGTGAAAGGCCAAAATTTTTTTGGAGGGGTCGACCTGGGATGCGAGATTTCAAATTTAGGGTGTCCAAGGTGGTCCGAATTTTTCACAAAGTTTTTTTAACTCAGTAATTTTAGTGTTTTTAAGTCTAATATTGAATTTTATAAACAGCCTATTTAGGCTTAAAAAGTGTATCTAAACAATGTGTTTTACTAAAAAACCGTGTTTTTGACATTAAATAAAAAATTATACTTGGTCGGGAGAGGGAGGGAATTATTAAATTGGTTGGGAGGGTGGGGGGGAGGGGGTCCGCCTTGCTAGGGGGTCAGGCCGGACCGCTCTCGGGCTTTGAGGGGAGGGAGGGGTCCCGGATGGGGGGGGAGGAAAAAAGGTTAAACCCCAAATTTGCAAAATGAAAAAGTTTTTAAAATGACTTTTAACTGCCTCCAAACTTTTCTCCGGACCCCCCAGTTTTTTAGAAAAGGGGGTTGACGCAGGTTGCACAAATTTGAAATCCAGAGAGATGGGGGGGGGTCAGTGAAGGGCGTATTAAAAATAAAAACACTTTTATATTATTAGATGATCTTTTAAAAAAATAAGACTTCATTTTATTGAATAATTTGCTGTTTATGCATAAATTAGACCTGTGCACTGCCCCGCGGAGGGTTTTATTGGGGGGGGGGAGCACGGGGGGCAATTTTTTTGAAACGGGAGTGCAAGCAGGAAAGAAAGAAAAAAAGAAGGAAAAAGGGAAAAACATAAAAAAAACAAAAATAAGTAAAAAATAGATCTACATTAGCATAAAATGAATTTAAATAGGATATAAATTGCAAAACATTCGCGATGATGGCGTCATAATAGTTTAAAAATGGCGCCATAAGTGTTTTCAGTATTTTTCATTTTTTGGCGTTGGAGGGGCAATAAAACGGGGGTGGCGGCAAATCCTCTAATAAAGCGGGGGGGGGGCATTTCCAAGCCATACATTATGCATAAAAGGGCATTAAAATACGATTTTTCGTTAATAATTAACGTTTTTAAAGAATATTTGGAATAAATATAGTTATTATATAAAATTTTTCTCAGGAAGAGGGGGGGGGGGGGGGTCAGACAGGGTCAGGGGGTAAAAAAGTACAGAAATTTGGGGGAGGATGGCAATATTTTTGTGTAGAAGGGCCTACAATTTTGAAGCTAGGAGGGTTAATTTTATTACGCTCCCCACTCAAAAAAAAACCGCATAAAACTACCGTGCCCACGTATGCATTTATGTTCTCGGCCCGTTTTTCAATTCAACCAATGGTAATAATTAATTTTTTAACAAAAAAAACGATGAGAAAAATAAGTTATCTGGTATATAAAATTAAACTGTTTTTGTTTTAGATTTTTTAGATAAGAAATATTGTAAAAAGAAAAAAAGTGATCATTTTTTGTAGAAGTTAAAAAGGAGAACAACAGTGGGAATTTGAGGACTGTGGCATGGCAATGATTCAGGTACTTCTTTTAATTTTTATTATATACCTAGCAGACCTGTGCATGGTCTGAAAATGCCCCCCGTTTTAAAGATTCCCCCTCGTTTTATTGCCCCCCCGCGGAAAAATGAAAAAGTACCCAAAAATTATGACGCCATTTTTACCTATTATGACGCCATCATCGCGAAATTTTTGCAGTTTTTAGCCTATTTCAATGCATTTTAAGCCATTTTAGACCTATTTTTACGTTATTTCGCTTTTTTTTTCGTCCCTTTTTTCCTTGTTTTTTCTGTTTTTTCTCTCCTTTTTTTTTTTTTTTTTTCTTTCTCTCTGCTTTCACCCCGTTTCCAAAAAACTTGCCCTCCGTGCCCTCCCCCGTTTTAGGAATTGCCCCCCCGAATAAAACCCCTGGGGGGACAGTGCACAGTTCTGTAGCTACTTTTGTTGATTGATTTAATCTTCTCCTCATTTTTTAAAATTAACAGAATGCCATTAAAAGAGCTAACAAATTTTTACTTAAATTTCGCCTTTTTGTTCCTTTTTTTCCTCTTTTTTTCCCTCTTTTTTTCCTCTTTTTTTTCTTTTTTTTCCCTTTCACCCCTGCTTGCTCAACTCGTTTAATTGCTCCTCCTGTTCCAAAAAATTGCCTCCCGTGCCCCCTATTTTGGAATTGCCCTCCTCACAACTAACACAGGGGGGGGGGCAGTGCACAGATCTGAGATGCCACTATGCAATGATTATCCTTTTATACATTATTTTGTGGACATATATGTTACAATACATTCTTAAAATCTTGTTGTCTGTCACGGTGAGTGTTTTTGGTCAGGTCCGTTTGGGGGGGGGGGTCCAAGCCCACCCCCGGGTGGAATGCAAAATTTTGGTACAGGGGGGTCACGGGGCGGAAATTCGGCCATTTTCTGGTCCGGCCCGGTGCGGCCGAACTTTTTAAATATCCGGGCGAACTTTTTTATATTTATAAATAAAAATTATTTTTTGCTTTTAGAGTGGTTATTTCTAAAATTCTTATATAGATTTATGAATTCTTATCATTTAAGTTTTTTTTAACCTCTTATTCTTGAGTATCTTGCTATTTTGCCATTCCCCTTAGTTTATTTTAAGTGTTTCTAGCAAGTCACTGAGGTGACAACCACTTTGTATATAGTTAATTTTTGTGTAAATATATATCTAAAAATAAAGGTGTTAACCAATAAACATTATAACAACAACTTACCCACCAAATAAAATTTTTTAAAAAATTATAAACAACAAACGTTTTACTCTACATGCTACTATGTAGTACTATTTTACATATTTTGTGGGTGTTATGTTACCATGTATGCATTATTTGTGGTTGCCACATCTTCTATGCTGGGTAACTGTAATACACTTACTAAGTTTTTATTTGATTTATTTTGTCAATATGAAATGTTTTAAATTTTAGTTAAAGTTTCCTTGCCATTAGTTGTTTGCTACCGTAGGTAAGAAAGAGGGGGCGGGGTGGGTTCCACCCCCCCCTAGCCTCGAAATTTCAAGCCATGTGTGCAAATTTTCAAATTTTTTACCCCCTGACCCCCTCTAAAATTTAAAACATTTCATATTGACAAAATAAATCAAATAAAAACTTAGTAAGTGTATTATAGTTACCAGCATAGAAGATGTGGCAACCACAGATAATGCAGACATGGTAAAATAACAACAACAAAATATGTAAAATAATACTACATAGTAGCATGTAATAAAAGGTTTTGTTGTTTATAATTTTTTAAAAAATTTTATTTGGTGGGATAAGTTGTTGTTATAATGTTTATTGGTTAACACCTTTATTTTTAGATATATATTTACACAAATATTACTATATACAAAGTGGTTGTCACCTCAGTGACTTGTTATAAAAATACTTTACAAAACTGAGGGGCAAATGGCAACAGCAAATGCCAAAAATAATAGGTTAAATAAAATCTTAAAAATGATAATACTTCAGTATCTTTATATAAGAATTTTCAACAATAATACTTTAAAAGCAAAAAAATAATTTTTATTTATAAATATAAAAAAGTCCGGCCAGATATTTAAAAAGCTTCGGAGCTGAACCGGATCGGATCGGAAACAGGCCGAATATCCGGCCCGGACCCCCCCTGTACCAAAATTTTTCATCCCACCGGGCGGGAGGTCGACCCCCCCCCAAGCGGACCTGAGTCAAAAACACCCACCGTGACAGACAACAAATTTTAATGTATTGTAACATATACGGTTCCACAAAATAAAATTATCAGTAAATCATTGCATAGTGTATTTTAGATCTGTGCACTGCCTCCTCGGTGTTATTGTGAGGAGGGATTTTCAAAACAGTGGGCACGTGGAGGGCAGATTTTTGGAACAGGAGGACAATTAAAGGAGTTGAGCAAAGCAGGGGTTAAAGGGAAAAGAAAAAAAGAGGAAAAGAAGAGGAGAAAAAAGGAACAAAAAGGCGAAATTTAAGTAAAAAGTCGTTAGCTCTTTTAATGGCTTTCTGTTAGTTTTAAAAAAAAATGAGGAGAAAGATGTAACCAATAAACCAAGCTACAGACCTGTGCATTGTTGCCCCAGGGGTTTTATTAGGGGGGAATTGGCAAAACGGGAGGGCACGGAGGGAGTTTTTGGAACGGGGGGCAAGCAGGAGAGAAAGAAAAAGAAAAAAGGAGAAAAAAACAGAAAAAACAAGGAAAAAAGGGACGAAAAAAAAAGCGAAAATAAAGTATAAAAATAGGTCTAAAATGGCTTAAAATGCATTGAAGATAGGCTAAAAACTGCAAAAATTTTGCGATGAATGCGTCATGATAGGTAAAAAATGGAAATGGCGTCATAATTTTTGGGTACTTTTTCCATTTTTCCCGGGGGGGGCATGAAATGGGGGGAATCTTCCGAAAAAGCGGGGCATTTTCCAACCATGCACAGGTCTGTAGGTATATAATAAAAAGTTAAAAGAAGTACCTGAATCATTTCCATGCCACAGTCCTCAAATTCCTACTGTTGTTCTCCCTTAAACTTCAACAAAAGTGATCACCTTTTTCTTTTTTCAATATTTCTTTTATCTAAAAAATTGGATTCAAAAACAGTTTAATTTTATATACCAGATAACTTATTTTTCTCATCGTTTTTTTTGTTAAAAAATTAATTATTACCGTTGGTTTAATTGAAAAACGGGCCGAGAGACAAGATGTCATATGCGTGGGCACTGTAGTTTTATGCGGTTTTTTTTTTTTGAGTGGGAAAGCGTAGGTCAAAATTTACCCTCCCAGCTTCAAAATTGTAGGCCCTTCTACACAAAAAAATTGCCATCCTCCCCCCCAAATTACTGTACTTTTTTACCCCCTGACCCTGTCTGACCCCCCCCCCCCCCTCTTCCTGAGAAAAATTTCAACATAATGACTATATTTATTTAATTTTCTTAAAAAACGTTAATTTTTAGCTAAAAATCGTATTTTAATGCCCTTTTCAACTATACGGACGGCCTGCGAAACGCCCCCCGCTTTATTGGAATCACTTGCCGCCTACTGTTTTTTATTCCCCCTCCAACGCCCAGAAAATCGAAGAAGTACTAAAAGTTATGGCGCCATTTTTTAACTATTATGACGCCATCATCGGCGAATGTTTTGCAATTTTTCAGCCTATTTTCCAATGCATTTTTAGCATAATGCAGATCTAGTTTTACCTTAATTTTGTTTTTTGTCTGTTTTTCCCTTTTCCCTTCTTTTTTTCTTTCTTTCCTGCTTGCCCTACTTCGTTTCAAAAAAAATTGCCCCCCGTGCTCCCCCCCCCCCCAATAAAACCCTCCGCGGGGCAGTGCACAGGTCTAATTTATGCATAAACAGCAAATTATTCAATAAAATGAAGTCTTATTTTTTTAAAAGATCATCTAATAATATAAAAGTGTTTTTATTTTTAATACGCCCTTCACTGACCCCCCCCCATCTCTCTGGATTTCAAATTTGTGCAACCTGCGTCAACCCCTTTTCTCAAAAAACTGGGGGAATTCCCGGAGAAAGTTTGGAGGCAGTTAAAAGTCATTTTAAAAACTTTTTCATTTTGCAAATTTGGGGTTTAACCTTTTTTCCTCCCCCATCCGGGACCCCTCCCTCCCCTCAAAACCCGAGAGCGGTTTTCAGCCTAACCCCCTTAGCCAAGGCGGACCCCTCTCCCGCCTACAACCAACTAATAATTTCCCTCCCTCTCCCGGCCAAGTGTACATGTTTTATTTAATGTCAAAAACACGGTTTTTCAGTAAAACGAATTGTTTTGGTGCGTTTTTTTGATAGAAAAAAAACAAACCATCGGACTTTTGGAAAAATTCGGACCACCTTGGACACCCTAAATTTGAAAATCTCGCATCCAGGTCGACCCCTCCAAAAAATTTTGGCCTTTCACCTGGGGGTGACGCCCTCCTTTTAGTGGACCTGACCAAAAGATCACCTATGATTGAAGGGGCTAAGACTCAGACTTGTTTTTTTTTTAAATTGTTTCATTTAGATATTATTCTATAGAAAAGTAGCCGCCTCTAAGGCATGACTCGAAGTTTTACCCAACCTTTAGTATGGACGTTTCTTTCTCCTAGACAAGGAGAATCGGATTTCAAATCTGATAAAAGGTGTCTTTAAACGCCGTTTTTGGAATTTTTCACAAGTTATGTTTTATGAATTTAAAAGTCTACACTTTTTTAATCTAAAGTATTTTTAAAAATAAATAATTGTGGGAAGGGTAAAACCCACACCAACTGGGTGGACGGGCGGAAATCAATGGGTGTAAAACCCACACCGCCGGACTGTCAAAAACATTAATATCTCGAGAAATACTGCATCGATTCAAGGAGTAAAAACCTTAATTTAATGCTTATAGCGTTCTTCAAAACATTTGACAATTATAAAACGTTGGTTTACGATATTCAAAAAAAATTGAATCTTCCGGGTTTTTTTGACACTGGTATTTTTTTAAAAGATTACCGTAATCTTTTGGCTCACTTTTCGGCCATCTTTTTTTAAATAATTCAGCCATATTCACTAAAACCAGGGATGCTTCGCCGGCGCAGGAACACCGGGCGCTGTCATGTTGACGTGACCGCGCCCGGCGCACGCTCGCTCAGCGTCCCCACTCCCGGTAAACAACTTTGTGCCTTTGGATCAAACACTAAGGCACAATATTTGAAAAAGTTCATATTAAAATTACATAATTAATTGATTTACAATCTGATTTAAAATTTACAATCGGGTTTTTTTCTCGTTCAAACGCGCGTTAAATTTTATTTTTTCGATCAAACTAAATCACAGACAAATGATCCCCAGCGTTCATAAATAACTGCTTATTTTATTGGTTATTTAAGTTAAAATATAAGTTATTACATAGATTTATAGTAGTTTATTGTAAATAAATATTTTGAACATGATAATGTGTTTTCAAACAGGAAAAAGAGCTTAGTCAAATAATCGATCATCCAAACTAAAAACCCGGAAGATTTTATTTTTATTAATATCGTAAACCAACATTTTATAATTGTTAAATGTTTTGTAAAATGCTATTAGCATTAAAATAATATGTTTACTTCTTAAATTGATGCAGTATTTCTCGAGATATTCACGTTTTTTGCCAGATGCAGTATCGGTTTTACCCCATCGATTTCCGTCTCCAGTCGGTGTGGATTTTACCCCACCCAATAATCTCAAATTTTCAAAATATTTGAAAAAAGGTTAAACCCCAAATATTGTTAATTTTTAATTTGAAAAAAAGTTTATTAAAAAACACGAATTTTATTTAGATTTTGCATTGGTTCACATTATTAATTTAAATTGATAAAAATTTAATTCCTCTGCATGTTTGATTATGTTATAAGTTTATTGTAAATTATTAATCATTATTTAAAGGAATTGAGTCTTCTATCAATTAGTATTATATTATGTGAGCCAATGCGAAATACTAATAACAATCGTTATTAAATCCTTGGTTAATCGCGCTTTGCAACTGCGTCCTTTAAGAAATATTTTCTTGCGTTGATCTCTAAACTTTTTTAGAACGGTACAAGTCCCATATGTGTACCAATTATCGATTGACCGATTCAAAAGTAAAATTCTTATATAGAACATTTCCATACCTCAAATCAGACACGTAGACATTATTTTTGAGGTTATTTTTACGATTAAAGAGTTTCGAAAAAAGTTATGAGCCCATTTAGGCCCAAAAATTGCCTATTTTTTGTATGTACAAATACAATTCATGTTGTTAAGGTAAAATTTTTTTAAATAACTCAAAAACAAGGGCGTAGCCAGGGGGGGTTGACGGGGTGGAAACCCCCCCCCCCTTTTTGGGATGGCGGGGGTAAAAATTTGGGGGCGAAGAAAACGATTTAAAAAATTTCCTCGCGCTTCGCTCCGCTCAGCGCTCGACATTAATACCTTTTGACAGCATTTGAGGTCAAAAGAAGTGAAGGGCGTATTAAAAATAAAAACACTTTTATATTATTAGATGATCTTTTAAAAAAATAAGACTTCATTTTATTGAATAATTTGCTGTGTATGCATAAATTAGACCTGTGCACTACCCCGCGGAGGGTTTTATTGGGGGGGGGGGAGAACGGGGGGCAATTTTTTTGAAACGGGAGTGCAAGCAGGAAAGAAAGAAAAAAAGAAGGAAAAAGGGAAAAACAGACAAAAAACAAAATTAAGGTAAAACTAGATCTACATTAGCTTAAAATGCATTGAAATAGGCTAAAAATTGCAAAACATTCGCGATGATGGCGTCATAATAGTTTAAAAATGGCGCCATAACTTTTAGTACTTTTTCATTTTTGGGCGTTGGAGGGGCAATAAAACGGGGGTGGCGGCAAATCCTCCAATAAAGCGGGGGGCATTTCCAGGCCGTGCACAAGTCTGCATAAAAGGGCATTAAAATACGATTTTTCGTTAAAAATTAACGTTTTTAAAGAAAATTTGGAAATAAATATAGTAATTATATAAAATTTTTCTCAGGAAGAGGGGGGGGGGGTCAGACAGGGTCAGGGGGTAAAAAAGTACAGAAATTTGGGGGAGGATGGCAATATTTTTGTGTAGAAGGGCCTACAATTTTGAAGCTAGGAGGGTTAATTTTATTACGCTCCCCACTCAAAAAAAAAACCGCATAAAACTACCGTGCCCACGTATGCATTTATGTTCTCGGCCCGTTTTTCAATTCAACCAATGGTAATAATTAATTTTTTAACAAAAAAAACGATGAGAAAAATAAGTTATCTGGTATATAAAATTAAACTGTTTTTGTTTTAGATTTTTTAGATAAGAAATATTGTAAAAAGAAAAAAGTGATCATTTTTGTCGAAGTTTAAAAGGAGAACAACAGTAGGAATTTGAGGACTGTGGCATGGCAATGATTCAGGTACTTCTTTTAATTTTTTATTATATACCTACAGACCTGTGCATGGTCTGAAAATGCCCCCCGCTTTTTTGGAGGATTCCCCCCTCCCGTTTTATTGCCCTCCCCCCCCGCGGAAAAATGAAAAATTACCCAAAAATAATTACCCCATTTCCATTTTTTACCTATTATGACGCCATCATCGCAAAATTTTTGCAGTTTTTAGCCTATTTCAATGCATTTTAAGCCATTTTAGACCTATTTTTATACTTTATTTTCGCTTTTTTTTTCGTCCCTTTTTTCCTTGTTTTTTCTGTTTTTTCTCTCCTTTTTTTTCTTTTTTTTCTTTCTCTCCTGCTTGCCCCCCGTTTCCAAAAAACTTGCCCTCCGTGCCCTCCCCCGTTTTGGAATTGCCCCCCCAATAAAACCCCTGGGGGGACAGTGCACAGGTCTGTAGCTAGGTTTGTTGATTTTAATCTTCTCCTCATTTTTTAAAACTAACAGAAAGCCATTAAAAGAGCTAACAAATTTTTACTTAAATTTCGCCTTTTTGTTCCTTTTTTTCCTCTTTTTTTCCTCTTTTTTTTCTTTTTTTTCCCTTTCACCCCTGCTTGCTCAACTCGTTTAATTGCTCCTCCTGTTCCAAAAAATTGCCTCCCGTGCCCCCTATTTTGGAATTGCCCTCCTCACAATAACACCGGGGGAGGGGGGCAGTGCACAGATCTGAGATGCCACTATGCAATGATTATACCTTTATACATTATTTTGTGGACGTATATGTTACAATACATTCTTAAAATCTTGTTGTCTGTCACCATAGGTGTTTTTGGTCAGGTCCGTTTGGGGGGGGGGGTCCACGTCCACCCCCGGGTGGAATGCAAAATTTTGGTACAGGGGGGTCCGGGCCGGATATTCGGCCGTTTTCCGATCCGGTCCGGTTCGGCCGAACTTTTTAAATATCTGGCCGGACTTTTTTATATTTATAAATAAAAATTATTTTTTGCTTTTAAAGTGATTATTGTTAAAATTCTTATATAAATTTATGAATTATTATCATTTTAAGATTTTATTTAACCTATTATTTTTGGTATTTGCTATTTTGCCATTCCCCTTAGTTTTGTTAAGTATTTATAACAAGTCACTGAGGTGACAACCACTTTGTATATAGTAATATTTGTGTAAATATATATCTAAAAATAAAGGTGTTAACCAATAAACATTATAACAACAACTTACCCACCAAATAAAATTTTTTAAAAAATTATAAACAACAAACGTTTTACTCTACATGCTACTATGTAGTACTATTTTACATATTTTGTGGGTGTTATGTTACCATGTATGCATTATTTGTGGTTGCCACATCTTCTATGCTGGTAACTATAATACACTTACTAAGTTTTTATTTGATTTATTTTGTCAATATGAAATGTTTTAAATTTTAGTTAAAGTTTCCTTGCCATTAGTTGTTTGCTACCATAGGTAAGAAAGGGGGGGGGGGGGCAGGGTGGGGTCCACACAGGGACATAGCCAGAGTTTCATTTTGGGGGGGGGGGGGCGGATTGTAGTACAAAAAAAAATTTCGGGGGGGGGGGGGGGGGGGCTCCGCCCCCCCCCCCCCCCCGAATTTTTGGGGGGGGGGGCGGAGCCCCCCCCCTTAATTTTTGAAAACGTTAAAAAAGCAGGGATAAACGTAGATAAAGCTGTATAATACACTGTTTTTGGCCTAATAACCTATTATCTAATGTTTTTAGCGGTAAAAACATGTTTTCTTAGTTAAAAATTACATAAGCACACATTGGGAGAGCCTGGATTTTACAAAAAAGGAATTTAGAGACGTTAGTTTCAGACCGCTTGGCTAAACCCACATTGTAAACCAAAGCACATGAGCAGCATCTCGGCTCCATGTTTTCTAGGGTATCTACCTATATGAAAAAAATCCGAGCCAATGCTATAGGCGGCAGGAAAATTTAGGAGGGGGGAGGTACATAAAGCAACCAATATGATTGTTTGTTTTGCTTTCTGTGTAGTACTTATTACTTATAAAAATTATTGTACTAACTTTGAAATAACATTAGCATCAGGCAACATAAATAACGAGATATATATGTATGTATACTATAGAAAGTGACCGCTGAGCGAAGCGAAGCGGAACAAATTTTTGCTTTTTGGGGGTCCATTGGGGTACTAAAATTGTTTTAAAGTTTGGCGCCGAGCGATTAGCGAGGCGCTAGAAAATTTTAAATTTTTATCCTCTAAATACCCCCAAATTTTACTATCTGGCGACCATTTCGGGGCGGGGAGGCGGCCGCCCCCCCGCCCAACCACTATCCTTATTTTTTCTCCTGTCCGACCGTTTCGGGGGGGGGAGGGCGGCCGCCCCCCCCCTGGCTACGTCCCTGGGTCCACCCCCCTAGCCTCGAAATTTTTGGGACGAAAATCTAGACCTCCCTTCCCCCAAATATTCAAAATTTTCACCCCTGATCACCATCTAGAATTTGAAATCTGACCCCCCCTCCCTATTTAGAAAATTTTAGGTACTTTTTTTATACTAAATTTTCTTCCAAAAACGTAAATTTTTATCACATATTCATGCTTTTACACCCTTTTTATACCAGAATATCGCTTTTTATTTAATAAAATGTAGTATTATCCTATAAAAAGAACAATTATTAAAGTTATTATGGTTTAAAACTGTTTTGCTTTGGACACCGAACCCCACCTGACCCCCCTCTAGATTTCAAAATGTCGCACCCCGGGTCGACCCCCCCTAAAATGCTCGGGGGGTCCGGCCGTACCCCCCCCCCTGGGACCCTCCTCCTAGAATTCAAAATTCGATTTACCCCGGGTAACCACCCCCCTTGCTTTCCCGACCGTTCTTACCTATGTTTGCTACAAATATTTTAATTTTTTCAATTATTTAAAAATTCAAATTTATAAAAAGTTTTATTCACTTGTTTATATTGGAATATGAAACAGCATAAATCAAGTGTATGGTTCTAGAAATTTTATATGAATAAAACAGAGATAAATTGTATGTGTAATGTAATAGAATGTCTTGTGAAATATGTGTTTAAAAACAATAGCAAATAAAAACAAACCAGTTTTGTAGATGCTTTAGAGTAGTGCATTTTAATTTCGGCACTTTTTCGTTTTTCCAATGTAACTTTTCACTGTATGGCCCGATTTTCATGTTTGATAGCTTATTTTGAAGCTTTTACTATACTGCGTTGCGTCACAAAAGTTTCACTGTACGAAAGTAGTTTTTACTTAAATAAATCCGTTTTTTAAAAAAATGGCAAATTGCCGAAATTAAATGTGTGCATTTAATTTCGGCACTTTACAAACAATCGATTGTTTCTCAGTCAAAAAATCATCATTTTCAAAAATTTAAAAGCTTATCATTATCTCCAGACAGTTTTCTTTAATTTAAGCTTCTACTTGTTTTTCAACGTGTAACTGGCAAAAAGTTACAGTTAAAATGCGAAATGGCATCAAAATGAGCAAAATTTGGGGAAAAAGTCCATTTAATTTCGGCACTTTTTAAAAGGAACCCCTTAATCGAGTTTAAGTGCAGTGCTATGACTCCTACACACTTCAACGTTGTCTTTTAACTATTTACAACTACAATTTAATACCCGACCACTTAATTCAACCCGTTTTTACCTACAGCAATATGTGTGCCGAAATTACACTATTTTATTTTATAACAATTCTTCACCACAGACGCAACGTAGAACCACGGGGACTAAAAATTCGGAAAATAGACTAAATTTTACCAGGACAGTTTAGTTTTTGAACCAATTTATTGCGTAATCATGAAATTACCATGTTCTAAAAACGAGTAACAATTTTATTTTTTATAAATCACACAATTTCACATAAAAATCATAATATAACAAATAAAAAGCTCACGACAGTCATCTACATATAATTCGCTCTCATTTGAGCTGTCAAACGTTGTATTCCGTCCAGGATTACCAAAAATATAATCCAAAATCAAAAATGCCCAATTTGAAAAAGTGCCGAAATTAAATGCACTATTTTTAGGGCGGTAAGATTAAGCAAAGTTACAGATTGAATGTTTGTTGTAATTGTTTGCTATATTTTTTAAATTTTTTTTTAAATTATTTAAAAAATTTTATTTATAAAATTTTTTAGATGTTTATAATTTTTTCAAGTTTGTTGTGTGGTTGGCTTGTCAAAAGTGTCAAATCTAGGGATGCGCTCATAGATGAACACGGTCAAAAAGCTAGGGGGGTGTTTACCCCGGGTAAATAAAATTTCAAAATCTAGGGGGGTCGAACCCCCCCTAGCTTTCTAGGGGGGGTCGACCCGGGGTGGAAGATTTTGAAACCTAGTGGGGGGTCAGGTGGGGTCCGGTGTCCAAAGCAAAACAGTTTTAAACCAAAATAACTTTCATAATTGTTTTTTGGGTGTAAAAACATGAATTTGTGTTAAAAATTCACGTTTTTGGAAGGAAATTTAGTATAAAAAAACTACTTAAAAATTTCTCGAGAGGGGGGGTCAGATTTCAAAATTTTCTAAATCAAAATCTCAAGTTATTATGGTTTAAAACTGTTTTGCTTTGGACACCAGACCATACATGGGCAAGTTGGTCTGGAGTGGGGGGGGGTTAAACCCTAAATTAGGGGGGGGTTAAAATCATACATGGGCAAGTTGGTCCGGAGTGGGGGGGGGGGTTAAACCCCAAATTAGGGGGGGGGTTAAAATCCGAGAAACGCAAAATACCCATATCGTTTTTTTTCTGGAGTGCATTTTACCCATATCGTTTTTCGATTTTGAAGGAAAAATAGGTTAAAAACGCTAATTTTAGGTCAAAAAGCCCTTTTTATTGCATTTTTGAGCTTTTTATTGCTTAAAACATTCATTTTGACCTCAAAACTTAAGTTTGGAGGCAGTTAGAAGTCATTTTAAAGACATTTTTTTTCTTCATTTTTTCAAAATTGGGGGGGTTAACTTTTTCTCCCCCTCCCCACTTCTGAGTGGGAGGGGGTTAAACCCCACTTCTCAGAATTTGGGGGGGTTAACCCCCCAACCTTCCCCCCTCCCGTGCCCATGTATGGTTATAATCCGAATCCCCCCTCGGTCGGTACCCCCTTTTGAAAATGAAGAAAATGTCTTTTTTTATCTCCTGAACGTTATGCCAGTAAAAATGGCTTTTTTTTTTTCTTGGTGTAACATTTCCCCGTTGGTTTGTTTTAGAAGTAAATATCTTTAATTTTGGATGTTTTTTGGTTAAAAAACCCTTTTTTTTGTTTTTTTGCGCTTTTTTTTCTTTTTTTTTTTTTTTTGTCCTTAAAACATATATTTTGGGCACTTTTTTTAAGTTTTTTAGAAGTTTTTTTTTTTTTTTTTTTTTTTTTTGTTTGTGTTTTTCCTTTTTATGGCCCCTGAGAGTATTTCCCAGGGTAGGTGGAGAGACGGGGACATAATAAAGAAGGGGGTATAAAGGATGTATATGGGGCGGGAGGAGGGTGCGGCGCCTGGGGGCGGGGGTGTGTCCTCCGTGGCCTCCGGGGGGTGTTCTCCGATTTTTTTGTTTTTGGTTTTTTTTGGTTTTGATATTATTTAGATCTTAATTATGGCTGTTTAGTCCGCATTTTCTTCTGGTGAGGCGGGGCCAGGGAAGCAGGTGGTGAGGGGCAGCGTACAAAAAGAGAGGGGGTAGGCAGGGGCCGTCATCTTAGTCACCTTAGCTTTTCCTCTTCCTCCCCCCTCTCCCTTCCCCTTCTTCATTTTTTTTGCGGGGGCCCGCCCCCACCTGGGCGGGCCTGGCCCCCCCCCCGCCCCCCCCCGCCGGAGTGCCCGCCTCTCAACCCCCGGGGGTGGAGCGGGGGGTTACCCACTCCCGGCAGCCCGGGCCTACCCCCCCCCAGCGCCCGCGTAGGGGTTGGAGGGGTCGGGGTAGGGAGGCGGGGAAGGTGGGGGGCGGGGGGGGGGTCAGGGGTTGGGGGAAAATTAGGGGGTGGGCCGGGGGCGGGCCCCCACCCTCCCCCCCTTGTTCCTCTATGGATGCGCTTCAAAATTGCTTTGTCTATTTGTGGTTTTGGTTTGTGGTTTGTGGCAGGCTGCCGCCAGAGGTGTTGGTCGCATAACGCACACCAATTCACCTCTCTCTGGCAGCAGCACCTAAGTGCTATTAGAAAAACGGATGGTTAGCTATAACTAGAACAAAACTGTGGCAATAGTGTTGTGGAAAATTATTATTAGAAACGTTAATAGAAGCGTTAGAAGCGTTAATAAGAATTAAAGTTAATACTTGCATATTAGTAGATGTTGATCTTTATATTCTATGAAGTAAACGTAGGAATTTCAAGGTGGCTTGGAGGTCAACTCGGGCTCCAAATAGTTGTTTATTCATTGGTGGAGTTCCAGCTGGCCAGATTGCCAATCTTTCTCTATGCCAGAGTGGACATTCTTGAAGGAGATGTGCCAGTGACTCTACCCTTCCACATTGACAGAGGTCAGAGGGGATTTTCTTTAACTTGTAAAGCTGGCTTGCAGTTGGAAAGCGATTGAACCGACAGAGTAGTAAAACTCGTGATTGGCTTTTTGGAAATTTGTTGATAGCATCTCTCTTTAATGGCCGTTTCTTATTTCTAAGAAAAAATTTAGCAGCAGGTGATCCAAACTCTTCCAAAAATTGGGCATGAGATTTGTGTAGGCTGTTGGCCAGAGATCGTTTGGCTGCTTGCAATGAGACTGACAGAATTCTTTGAGAAGTATCCATTTGAGCAGCTTCTCGGGCTGCAGCATCTGCTGCTGTGTTACCAGGGATTGCAGGGAGATGTCCAGGGATCCATTGGACAATAACAGAATTGATTCCCATTTGTTGATCAGATATAAGGTCTTCAGCATGCAGAATAAAATCTTGCACTAATGATTCTGCTGGAGCACAACTGTGTATTGTGTTGGCTATTTTAATTATTGCTGATAAGCTGTCGCACAATAAAACAATCTTAGAAAACCCAGTAGGCATGCGTGGATGATTGTTTTGAGTACGGATGATTTGAAGACCACTGATCAGGCCACGAAGTTCAATTTCGCAAATGCTCCACAGTGAACTTATTGGGATATTGGATCGTATAGAAGTGTCTTGGCCATGAAAAAACACTGCTACTCCAGCACCAGCTATGTTTTGATGTATATTGAGTGATCCATCTGTGTAGACTTGCAGATATTCTGGGCTAGGATATTCTTCATCAATTTCAGTCTGGGATATCAGTTTATTGTTTGTGTAAATGCTAAGTGTATGTGTATTAGAGGTGAGTAGCAAAGGGTTTCTTGGTGAGGTGTTGATTGGAATTTTAGACATTTTGTCTAGATCTGGTGAGATAGAAGATGATCGCTGTTGGTTGGTTAAAGTGCTGTTATTTCGTTTTATTTTTTTTTTTTGGTTTTGAAGACAGGATGACTTTTTATTGTTTTCCAAAGTTCGTTTGCCTAAGTGAGAATCTGGCAAGCGGGGTAGTCGTTGAGCACTGTGTACAGCTGCCTTAAATATTAAATGGTGGTGTAAAGGAGCAAGATCACATTGTTGTTCCATGGCAGCTATTGACGTGGAAATTGGTGCCCCAGTAAATTGTCGAATAGCTTGATTTTGAATTGATGAAAGTTTTTTCTCAGCAGCTTTTGAAATCGAATGGGACCATATTGGCGCTGCATAGTCTAATGCTGATCTAACAGTTGCTATGTATAGTTGGCGGAGTTGGGGAAGCGATAGTCCATATTTGAAACCTGAAAGTCTTTTAATGACGCCTAGTCTACTTTGGGCTTTCTGGATAACTTTTTGTATATGGTTTTTCCACTTAAGTTTGCGATCAAATACTACACCAAGGTATGTTGTAGTTTCCTTGATAGGGATAGGTTGTCCTTTATAACTTATTTGGGGCCAATGGTTATGATTTGGGTTCATTCGTGACAAGGAGAAGAAAACTGCCTGTGATTTATTTTTGTTTACAGTAAAATTTCGTTTTCCACACCATTTTTCTAAGTTTAGCATACATTCATTTGCTTTATTCTGTAAGTACTGAGGATCCGCCGATGTGATGTGATATTCTAAGTCGTCCATAAACATTCCAATGTTTGCGCCATTGGGTAAGTATTGAGGAAGAGATAGTTCATCCATTAAGAGGGTGAAAAGAAGAGGACTAAGGCATCCACCTTGAGGAATACCTATCTTAAGGGGTTTTCTTTTTGATTTGACTCCTTTCACTTTTGTTTGAATAATCCGATCAAATAAGTAGTTTTTAATCCATGCCAGCATTTTGCCTGATATGCCTAATGATGTGCAACGTTCAATGACGTCTTCGTGCATTACACTGTCATAGGCTTGAGTAAGGTCAATAAAAATGGCTAAGGTGTGTTCTTGTTTCTTAAATCCATTCTCAATATCTGATTCTAACGTTTGTAGTAGGTCAGATGTTTCATGGCTAGTTTTTGATCCAACTTGATTTGGAGATCTATTGTTGGTTTTTTCAAGCCAAAAAACCAATCTTGCTAATAGGATGCGTTCCATCCATTTGACTAGTGCTGATGTGAGTGATATTGGCCTGCCATTTTTGGGATCTGTTTTATCTTTTGCTGGCTTAGGAATTGAACAGATTTCAGCAAGTTTCCAAGTGCTTGGCAAGATTCCTTTATTCCAACTGAGATTAAAGAGCTTTAATATCCCTAGTAAGGCACTATCATCAAGATGAAGGAGAAATTCTGGTCGAATTCCATCAGGACCAGCTGCTTTACCACTCATTATTCTGTTGAGAGCTGCTTTAACTTCTTCTATTGATATTGGAGCATTGAATATGGGATTGGATTTGTCTTTGATTGCTGATTGAATCTTCTCATACATGTTTCTTTTTTGAAGTTGTACTTGTTTTTTCTGTTTTTTTGTTAAATTTTGGGTTGGGTTTTGCATATTTCGACGGTCCAAAAGTTCTTGATGGCAGTAATAATCATTAAGGAGATCTGCTTTTTCCTGATTTGTTCTTGCTTCAATTCCATTGTGGCATATGATTGTATTAATATTCTCCTCAGGGGTTGCAAAAAGTGATCGGTATGTGTTGAACAGGCATTTGGATGTATTAATGGATGATATTCTGATTTTCCATTTTTTACGTAATGTTGTAAGCTGGCATTTTCGAGCTCTGGCTGACGCGTGATTATATTCTGTTTTTCGCAACCTGCGTGTTTCAGGGGTTTTAGCTTTGATGTACATCTTGAAAGCTTTGCGACGTGCCCGTGTTAGTTTAGCCATTTGTGGTGTCCAAATTGCTTTCCGAGGTTTACTTGTTGATTGTTTCCTTGTGAATTTGGGTATACAATTAGCTGCAGCATTTAGCAAAATTTTGTTGATTTCTTCAGTGGCTGATTTGATGGACAGATTATATATGTCAAGTTGTCCAATTTTCTTTGTTTGTTCCTTGTATTTGGTCCAGTTAGCCTTTTGGAAGTTGTATCTTTGAATCTGGTTTGTGAGCGATTTGGAAGTGTTGGTTGCATTATCAAGAAAAAGTGTAGCTACCAGAAGAAAATGATCGCTGCCCAGGTTATCAGGCATACTGAGAGTGCAAATGTAAGGAATTTGAATTCGAGTGCAGATAATATCAGGTCGCGATCCACTACCAGAGGCACGATGGATGAGTGTGGGTTGAGGATTATCTTCAAGGATGATGGAAAAGTCTTCTTGTTGTAATAATGATGCCCACTGATCTGCATTTCCAATTGATTGGATATTTGATCCTCCCCAATGTGGGTGGTTGTAGTTGATATCTCCTAGTATGATGACATTTTTAGGTAGGTGCTTCAGGAAGGATGGATCTAATTCTTTTGTCGGAGGCCGGTATATGTTTAAGAAAGTGATCCATTTATTCTGCATTAGTACATCTCTGGCTTGATATTCGACGTTGCCTAGACTGGCTATTGCTTCATTATTTAGGATTGATTCTTTTGTTGTGAAATTGTGATGTACTAACAAGATAAGACCTCCTCCTGTGGAGTGTAGGCGATCCTTGCGGAAAATTTGAAAATGTGGGATATTGTATTGATGTTTTGGGTTGAGCCATGTTTCTTGCACTGCTACAACATTTGGTTTGATGTTAGCAAGGACTTCTTTGAGTTCTCCATGTTTTTTGATAAGACTTGATGCATTCCAAGATACAATTTTAATCTGTTTCATTGTGCCAATTCATTCATTTATTCGTTCATGGGAGTGGCATACACACTAGTTTGATCTATAATTAAATATGTAAAGCGGGAAGCAAAGGCATAAAAACACAATACATGTTAACTAAGCCTAGGATGCAAAGAAACCATAGTAAAATGCATATATCTGAGCATAAAACACACACATAAACAAGCGCATATAAACAACCAGAAGTACACCATAAAGCACCCTAATAATATTATAGTTACGCAATAGCAATACACACAT
>JASAMX010010667.1:0-33703 GCA_030248175.1 Microlaimidae sp. YZB2_3 | reverse complement strand
TTCTTATTTAGGCATGTGTCGTGTAAATGGGCACTGCTAAAAATGTAGCAGTGTTTTTGCGCATATCCTAGCATCCTAGCTCGAACGCACTGCCGTTTGAAGTACACTGCACTTTTTTGGCAATCTTGTGCGCATATATGCGCATATACTGCACATAAAATAGCACGACCGCGGGAAACAAAAAAATAAACCGACTAAAAAACCACTACTTAGTTTGCACACTGTACACAAAATACAAACTTTTAGTATAGACATACGAAATATAAAATCCAGAATGCAATACACAAAAAGATCTATTTATGTATTGCATTGGATTTTATTTTTGTATGTCTATACTAAAAGTTTTATTTGTGTACAGTGTGCAAACTAAGTAGTGTAGTGGGTTTATTTTTTTCTTTTTCACAGTTTGTGCTATTTTATGTGCACTGCCCCCGTTTAACAACGGGGGGGGGGCAATTCCAAAATGGGGGGGCAACTTTTGGGGCAATAAACGGGGGGGCAATAAAACAGGGAGCAACAGGGGGGAAAGAAAAAAAAAGAGAAAAAAAGGAGAAGAGAAAAAAGAAGGGAAAAGGGAAAAAAGGGACAAAAAAAGCGGAAATAAGGTAAAAATAGGTCTAAAATGGCTTAAAAATACATTGAAATAGGCTAAAAACTGCAAAAAAATAGCGATGATGGCGTCATCATAGGTCAAAAATGGCGTCATATTTTCAGGGTACTTTTTCATTTTTTGGCGGGGGGGCAATAAAACGGGGGAGGGGGCAAATCCTCAAATAAAACGGGGGGGGCATTTTCAGACCGTGCACAGGTCTGGTGCAGTATATGCGAATATATGCGCACAAGATTGCCAAAAAAGTGCAGTGTACTTTAAAATGCGGTGCGTTCGAGTTAGCATGCTAGGATATGCGCAAAAACACTGCTACATTATTAGCAGTGCCCATTTACACGACACATGCCTCAATAAGAACAGCTGTCCTGCCATTTTATGCGCACATTACTTAATGACAGTGCTCCAAAAATGGCACCAAATAGTTTCGCTTCTGAGACTGAGTGTCATATTTTTCCTTAATATAATATATAGTATTATATATTTTTGATACTACATTTTATTGAATAAAAAGCGATATTTAGGTATAAAAAGGGTGTAAAAACATGAATTTGTGTTAAAAATTCACGTTTCTTGGAGAAAATTTAGTATAAAAAAAGTACTTAAAATTTTCTCGAGAGGGGAGGGGGGGAGGTTAGATTTCAAAATCTAGAGGGGGTCAGGGGTAATCAAAATTTGGGGAGGGGGGGCCCCTGATTTTTCTCCAGGGGGTGGGGCCATACATGGGCAAGTTGGTCCGGAGTGGGGGGTGGTTAAACCTTCCCTGCCAAATTAGGTTTTTTTTTTTGGGGGGGTCAAATCCGAGAAATGCTAAATACCCATATTGTTTTTTTTCTGGAGTGCATAGTGCATTTACCCATATCGTTTTTTTATTTTGAAGGTAGTTTAAAATAGTTTTAAAAAACGCTAATTTCAGGTCAAAAAGCCCTTTTTATTGCAGTTTTGTGCTTTTTACTCTTTAAAACATTGATTTTGACCTCAAAACTTAAGTTTGGAGGCAGTTAGAAAATCATTTTAAAGACATATCAGACCTGTGCACGGTCTGGAAATGCCCCCCCCCCCATTTTATTGGAGAATTCCCCCCCGCGCCAAAAAATGAAAAAGTACCCTAAAATTATGACGCCATTTTTGACCTATGATGACGCCATCTTTGCAATTTTTTGCCTATTTCAATGTATTTTAAGCCATTTTAGACCTATTTTTACCTTATTTTCGCTTTTTTTTGTCCCTTTTTTCTCCTTTCCTTTCTTTTTTTCTCCTTTTTTTCTCTTTTTTTTCTTTCCCCCCTGCTTGCCCCCCGTTTCAAAAAAAGTTGCCCCCCGTGCCCCCCCCCCGTTTAAACCCGGGGGGGGCAGTGCACAGGCCTGGCATATAAAGCTCTGTGTTAACTTTTGGGGACCCTGTCATGCTTAAGTTACCTACCGGTCGCCGCGAGCAATTAATTGACGACCATTTTCATAAACGTATCATTTTTACCAACTTGCCAATTTGTCGGATAAGGGAGTCAGTTAAAATATAATATTTTTAGTGTTTTTACACGATATTTCAGTACAAAAATTGTTATTCATTTTTAAAAAAAAATATTTTTGCGAAAAATGTAATGCTTCAAATACGCACCTCTTGTAAAATACACAAATTTTTGGAGCTTAATATTCAATAAACAAAAACGTGTGTTATTTCAGATTCTTTCCTTTGCTGTCGGCCGTTGGATCGGGGAAGATCTGTTCCCGACCATTCCCTCGGATTTGCATACGACCGTTTTTCGAGAGCTGATGCTCAAAATGAGCGCTCGAGACGAGTCCGGGCGCGGGAGCGCCGCCGAACTTCTGGCGCACCCTTTTTTCGCGCATCCATTCCGAGAAAAAGACGGCCCCTCGGAGCAGCAGCCAAATAAGCAAGTGGAGCGCGAAACTGTCGCAGAACAGAATCGCGGCAGAAACAAGCGCCGAGGCTCCGTTGAAGAAGGGAATGACTTGTTGGAAACCGAGTCGACGGAAAGCCCACACTTCCCGCAGAGATATTCCAGCAGACTGGAACAGGAATTTGAGGTAAGGTAATATAACCACTGTTGATGTGAGAGTAGTAGTGTGGTGCCGCACTATTTTGAACATTTCCTCCACATCCTAGGATTTTCACATCGCTTATTTTTATATACTTCTAAAGTTAATTTGAAATCTAGAGGGTGGTCAGGTAGGGTCCGGTGTCCAAAGCAAAACAGTTTTAAACCATAATAACTTTAATAATTGTTCTTTTTATAGGATAATACTACATTTTTTTGAATAAAAAGCCATATTCATGTATAAAAAGGGTGTAAAAGCATGAATATGTGATGAAAATTTACGTTTTTGGAAGAAAATTTAGTATAAAAAAGGTACGTAAAATTTTCCCAAGGAGGGGGCCAGGGGGGGCGCCAGATTACAAAATCTAGAGGGGGGTCAGGGGTAAAAAAATTCGGAAATTTGGGGGGAGGGGGGCCCTTTAGATTTACGTTTGAGGGGTCCCCAAATTTTCAAGGCTAGGGGGGGTGGAGGTGGACCCCACCCCCCCTGCCCATGTATGTTTGCAGACCTGTTCACTGCCGCCCCTGGGGTTAAAACGGGAGGGGCAAATCCAAAATGGGGGGCACAGGGGGTGTAACTTTTTTGAAACGGGGGGGGGGAATAAAACAGGGGGGCAAACAAGAGGGAAAGAAAAAGAGAAAAAGGGAAAAAGAGAAAAAAGAAGGGAAAAGGGACAAAAAGCGAAGAATAAGGTAAAAATAGGCTCAAAAATGGCTTACAAATACATTGAAATAGGCTGAAACCTGCAAATAAATTCTGCGAATGATGGCGTGGTGATAGGTCAAAAATGGAGAGCGATAATTTTAGGGTACTTTTTCATTTTTGGCGGGGGGTGGGGGGGCAATAAAACGGGGGGAAAATCCTTCAGATGCGACGGAGAGCATTTCCAGACCGTGCACAGGTCTGTGGTTGTCCTCAGCATTGCTTATTGATGTGACTGAACTATGAGGTGGAAATCATACACAGAGAGGTGGCTCTGAAAGGGGAAGCGGGTTAAACCTGGATTTAGGGGAGAGGATATTGGAGAAACGCATTTTGCCTTTTAATAAATAATTAATGGAGCGCTGAGCGAAGCGCGGAGAAAATTTTTTAAAAATGGTTGTTCTGAGCCCCTAAAATTTTTATTCTTGGCGACCCAAAAGAGGGGTCTAGACTAGAACCCCTTGCGACTCCCATGTTAGAATATAATCTTTAATTAAATATAATATTATGGATTAAAAAATTTTTGTGATACTTGACTTTATAATCAAGACAAATAAAATTACCATTCTATTATTACGTAATTATTTAAAAAAAACTATGATTTCTAATCTAATTATAAGCATATATAAAAGACATTATTATTTAAAAGAATTAAAAAATAACATTCTATAAGATGCAATAAGTTTTGACTTTTTATTTTACAGTTTTAAGCATTTACAAAGACTGTTTTACGTCTTATTACGCGTTTAAAGCCCATTTTAAGGCAGCGCGGAAATATTGGGTACACCCAGTGGCGTGCCCAGGATTTCATTTCAAGGGGGGCGCATCAGGTGTTTTTGGTCAGGTGCGCTAGGGGGGGCCACCCCCGGGTGGAAAACTAAAATTTTTTTAGGGGGGGTGGGGGGCCTCGGGCCCCCTGGCTTTTTAGGGGGGTCGACCCCGGGTGCGAGATTTCAAAATTTAGGGGGGGTTAGGTCAGGGGTCCAATTTTTTAACAAAATTTTTTTTTACCTCAATAATTTAAGTGTTTTAGGTCTTAATATTGAATTTTATGTATTAAAACAGCCTATTTAAACCTAAAAAGGGTATTTAAACAGTGTTTTTAACTAAAAACCCGTGTTTTTGACAGTGAATAAAAAATATATACTTCTAAATTGGTCGGGAGGGTGGGGGGTCAGCCTCGCTAGGGGAGGGTCAGGCCGGACCCCTCTAAAGCTTCCAGGAGGAGGGGGGGCCTGAATTTTTCTGGGGGGGTCCCAAAATTTTGGCTCTCGGGGGGGGTGGACCCCTCTGTCCCCGCCCAGAAAGGCCTATGAGCAGTCTGGGGGGTATCTGTTGACCCTGAGGGGGGTCTGGGGGGCGGCAGTCTCTCAGAAAGAGGGGGTCTGGCGGGTGAGAGCCAAGCCACCCCAGCGGGGTCAAGGGGTAGTCTCTTGCCAGGGGTCAGGGGGACGGAGAAAAAAGCAAAAAGGTGTGTTCTATTTTAAATTGCAGGACTTTTTAAAAATCCGAAAAAATTGTGGGTTAAGATTTTTCCGCACAGTTTTCACTTCACAATCACAGCGTTCAATAAAAAACCAGTTGAAATACAGAATAATAATTATTTTTCTATTACATAAAATGTATTTTATTATTATTAGTTCTAATTATAGAGCATTATAATATTTTAAAATATCCCAATGAGCGGCAAAAAGTGGGAATCAAATGCGGTTTTTGCAGATATTTTTTGTTTTGATTCATTGAAAAAATTATAATAAATCTAAAATAAATATTGACTGATATTAAATAAAAAATGTAGCAATGAAAATATGTTCACAGTGGGAATCGCAATACGATCCCTTGACCTCAGAAATTTTGACATTGAGAGGGGGGCTCTACCCGACTGCTCAACATGGCCATCTGCTCAACTCAACTGAAAGAAGTTTATAAACTCAAGGCCTTTATTAAATCTAAAATATGCCCACACAACAGATCAACAGTACAAGAGCTATAATTACCGTTTAAAAATCATAAATTTCAATAAAAACATATTATTTGGAGCTTTAAAGTTCACTAAATTAAACTAAATACACGTTTTGCCGCAATGATGAAGAAATTCACTTCTATTTTTTACAGAAAATCGTATATTAAACCATAAATACTAAAATACATATAATCTTTGCGTACAACAATTCCTCTTTGTTGAAGAAGGTATTTTTTAATAAATACCTGGTAGTGAATATTTTTAAACGTTTAAAAAAATTTGTTGCAAATTGATATTTAATATTAATTACTTCAACTACTACCAATAATATAATTGTGTATTTTATAATCGTGGTATTTCTGCTTTTTTAACACTCATATTAATTTTTATGGAAATATTTTTGTATTTCGCGAGATCTTGCAGACTTGTGCACTGCCCCCCGGGGTTATAATGGGGGGGAATTCCGAAACGGGGGGGCACGGGGGGCCCCCTTTTTTGAAACGGGGGGGGGGTAATTGAACGGAGCAGAGCGGGGGGAAAGAAAAAGAGAAAAAAAGGAGAGAAAAGAGAAAAAAAGAAAAGAAAAGGAAAAAAAGGGACAAAAAAGCGAAAATAAGGTAAAAATAGGTCTAAAATGGCTTGAAATACATTGAAATAGGCTAAAAACTGCAAAAAATTCACAATGATGGCGTCATCATAGGTCAAAAATGGCGTCATAATTATAGGGTACTTTTTCATTTTTGAGCGGGGGGGGCAATAAAATGGGGGGGGGCAAATCCTTCCCAAAAAAACGGGGGGAGGGGTCATTTTCAGACCGTGAACAGGTCTGGGATTTTTATGTCAACTTGCTATTTCACGTAGCTTTGTCCCCCTGTCGAGAGAGACCTTAGCACCTATCAAAAAAAGTTTCTTAATAAACTAAAATTTAGGGTAACTGACTTATTTTCAGCCACTTTTTTTATTTTTAGAGTAAGTTTTTTTGGTTTTTTCAATCGACCGAAGATTTGGTCTAAAAATCAAATGATAGCTATTTTTTTTTGTTATTCCAGTGCAAAATTTTAAAATTACTGCTACACTTAAAGATCAGTGGAGATTTAAAGTTTTTTATAGTGGTCTAAATTAAAATGCGAGCTATTAACTTCCGCCACTTTAAAAAAACTGGCTATAATTATTGCCAAAACAAACAATAAAAATTTTTAAAGGTTGCAAATTTATCCTTAGGTATTGTTCTTAGTAGGATAGTGCATTTAATTTCATGAAATTTTCCCAATTGGGCATTTTTGATTTTGGACTATATCTTTGGTAATACTGGACGGAATACGACGTTCCAGATAACTTTACTGAGAGCCGCACCACACGTAAACGACCGTCGCGAGCTTTTTATTTGTTATGTTATGATATTTTCATGTGAAAATAAAATAATTCAAAAAAAATAAAATTGTTACTCGTTTTTAGAACATGGGCATTTCATGATTAGCGCAATAAATTGGTTTAAAAAATAAACTGGTTCTACGTGGTTTGATGTTGCGTCTTAACGTTGTACGTTGCGTCTTATGAAGAGTCTTAACCATAGGGGTGAAACATTTTCTCCCTCTCCTAGCTTGTCTAAGCGAACCTGCCCTTTGTATATAATCTGCATAGGGAAGATAAGTTTTAGGTTATTCAAAAACAACAACAACGTTGCCTCTGTGGTGAGCAATCGTTAAAAAATAAAATAGTGTAATTTTGGCAGTCATATACTGTAGGTAAAAACGGATTGAATTAGGTGGTCGGGTGTTAAATTGTAGTTGTAAATAGTTAAAAGACAACGTTGAAATGTGTAGGGGTCATACATGCACTGCACTTAAACTCGATTAATAGGGCCCTTTTAAAAAATGCCAAAATTAAATGGACTTTTTTCCCAAATTTTGCTCATTTTGATACCATTTGGCATTTTAGCTGAAACCTTTGCCAAAACACGTCCTAACAACAAGTAGAAGCTTAAATTAAAAAAAAAACTGTCTGAAAATAATGATAGTCTTTTAAATGTTTGAAAATTATGATTTTTTGACTGAGAAACAATTGATTGTTTGTAACGTGCCGAAATTAAACGCACATATTTAATTTCGGCAATTTTCCATTTTTTTAAAAACTGATTTAATTAAGTAAAAAAAAATACTCTCATACAGTGAAACTTTTGTGAGTACAATGATATTTGAAAACGACAAAAAACGGCAGGTTTTTTCACCTAAATTTTAAGGTGGTCAAAATTACCAGAATCTTAAAATGCGCAGTTAGTTAAACGCATTGCAAAGTGATTTTGAAGAAAATATTAAAACGTGAAAATTAACAATTTTAAGCTATAAATAGAAGTTATTTTAAGGTTATATACATAGGTGTCCAACCAGCCTGGACTGCCCGGACCGGCCCCCCCCCTGAGGGCCGGTCCAGGGTACCCCTCCCCCCTAGCGCCCATTTTGGACCCTCCTTCCTCAAAATCCCGGTCCAGGCCGACCCGCGGAAGGCGGTTTTTGACCCTCCCCCCCTAACAGCTGTTCCACCCCCCCCTGTCTACTTAATGTGCGATAGGCATAAAATTCGTTTTTTTTTCGTGCGCGAGACTGAAAATATACAGGCTCAAAATTCGTGCGCGCACAAATTTCGTGCGCTAACTTCATATACGTATATATTCCTCATAAATATAACAATAATTTAATGTTCTATACAAATTTTTATAATTTATAATAAACCTTAGGTTTTTTACAAACTGGTTGGTACGTTACATTAAAAATAAAAAAAATAAAATTCAGATGTTCGTTTTAAAAACGAACCGTTTTTTAAAAACAAACGGTCCGTTTTTTAAACGACCGGTCCGTTTTTTGCGCTGCCGCCGTTCGTTAAACACTTGCCCGGCAAGTTGCCGCATGCAAAATAATGAAATGAAAACAAAATACAATGATTATTATTATTTATTATGTAACCGGAGAGGACAAGAAAGTTGGTCAAACTTTTACCGGAATAAAAAAATTAATAAATAAAAAGGTACCTTTTATAATATGTTAACGTTTTTAACAGTTTCCAAAAAAATTCCGGCAGGTCCAGGCTATTCCCCCCCAAGTACCCCAGTCCAGGCTTCCCCCCCCCTAAGGACCCTTCAGAACAGGCTATCCCGGGGTCAAAATTTTTCGAAAATTTGGTCCAGACTGACCCCCCTCCTGGGCCTACAAAATGGTAAAAATGGGCTGACCCCGGGGTCAAACCTCCCCAAAGCCGTTAGGGGTCGTACACCTATGGTTATATAGTGCTTCATTCTAAATTTGATGCAGTTTAAACACAAAGCAAAAATTAAGTAAATCACAAAAAATTCACTTTTTCTATGAAAATGTTGATAATGCAAAATAACACAAATAAAAAACTTTTAAAAAAACACTTTATACAACATTCATTCAGTTACTTTTGTGCTAGTTCTTTTGTGTTTTAAAAATAAGCCAATTTTCCAATACCCTAAATTGGTGGCAAAAATTAAGGCCAGGCCGAAATTAAATTAGATACCCTACTTTTAAAAAAGGTAATTTTAGAGCCATAAAAAAGATTTTTTGCTTTAAATAGAATTGTCTTTATTATTACTTTTAAAAACAAAAAATCTTTTTAATGTGTTCTTAAAAATGACCGGGATCCCCATCAATCTCTAGGTCAAAATTGACCCAAGAACATTGTTTAATAGTAGTATTATTAATTAGAAATATTAACCTAGCAGTGTTCAAATCTACGAAAAGATCTCACTCTCTGGTGGGTTTCATTGGGGGAGCAATTACAAAAAAAAGGGTATATAAAGAAGGGGAAATTTTTTTTAAACAGGGAGGGGGGCAATAAAACGGGGAGGAAAAGAGGAGGGAAAAAAGAAGAAAATAGGTCAAAAAAGCGAGATTTAAGTAACAAAAGGTCATAAATGACTTAAAAATCCTTGAAATAGGCTAAAAATGCAAAAATTTTATTTCGCGATTATGGTGTCATACATAAATGTTTTTGGTCGGGTCCGCTAGAGGGGTCCACCTCTGGGTGAAAGCATACATGGGCACGGGGGGGGGGGGTCGGGGGGGTTAATCCCCCAAAATTCTGCTATGGGGGATTTAACCCTTCCCCCACTCAGAAGTGGGGAAAGGGGGAGAAAAAAAATGACCCCCCCCCAATTTTCGAAAAATGAAGAAAAAAAATTGTCTTTAAAATGACTTCTCACTGCCTTCAAACTTAAGTTTTGAGGTCCAAATGAATGTTTGAAAGCAATAAAAAGCTCAAAAATGCAATAAAAAGGGCTTTTTTGACCTAAAATTAGCGTTTTTTACCTATTTTTCCTTCAAAATCGAAAAACGATATGGGTAAAATGCACTCCAGAAAAAAAAACGATATGGGTATTTTGCGTTTCTCGGATTTTAACCCCCCCCCCTAATTTGGGTTTAACCCCCCCCCCCACTGCGGACCAAACCAACTTGCCCATGTATGGGTGAAAGCCAAAAATTTTTATGGGGTTCCAGGGCCCCGCCCTCTGGCTTTTTAAGGGGGTTGACCCAGGAGGCGCGATTTCAAATTTAGGAGGGGGGGTCAGGGGGTCCGATTTCTAACAAAGTTTTTTTAAATCAATATTTTAAGTGTTTTTAGGTTTAATATTGAATTTTATATACCAAAACAGCCTATTTAGCCCTAAAAAGTGTATTCAAACACTGTTTTTAACTAAAAAAAAACGTGTTTTTAACAGTAAATAAAAAATCATACTTGTAAATTGGTCGAGAGGGGGGAGGGGGAGGGGGTCAGCCTCACTCAGGGGGTCACGCCGGACCGCTCTTGAGCTTTTGGGGTGGAAGGATGCCCCTGGATTTTTGGCTCTATGGGGGGAGGGGGTCCAAAAATTTGGCTTTGAGGTGGAGGTGGACCCCTCTGCTCCCCCCCCCCCCAAAAAAAAAACATCAATGGTGTCATAAAAGGTCAAAAATTGCGCCAAAATTTTTGGGTAACTTTTTTTTTTTGGGGGGGGGGATGGGGGCGTGACACAACCACTATATAATATTCCTGGGGGGGGCGGGCATTTCCTTTCCCAGGCCATGAACAGGCTCTGGAGGTTTTGAAAACAAATTGGTGGGAGGAGACGCGTGGTATGGGAATCATTATCATACCAATATAGCAATTTCTATATTTTTATTTTTTATTATCTATATTTTATTTTATTATTTTCTAAAATTGTAAAATAAATTTTAAACCAAACTGCTAATAATAAATTGTGTTGCATGAGGTCCTGAAATATTATGTTGAAAAACCTTAGAACAAAATGGCATAGGTATTTGAAAAAAATTTAAGAACAAAATAAAAATTATTATTGCTGAAAGATATTCAAAAACCAGTAATTTATACTTTCTAAAAAAATAATACATAAATTATACAAACCTGAAAAACACAATTTTTGTTTAGTTTGTTTTTTCTCTTAAATAATTTTTCAACCGAAATACTGTTTAGGAAATACTGCTTTCCGCGGAAAGTTAGCATCCACAGATGCTGCAGTATCTACTCTTAAACGACTTGAACATGGAACAAACACATTTTTTATTGAATTATTACATATTACATTACTGTCAATTTTTGAGCCAAAAATACAACAAAATGTGTAAAATTTTATGAACAAATACATAAAAATATGAATAAACAAGAAATATATATATCATTTTTTCAAATTATTTAAGTTTTGAAGAATCTAACGATTTTTTTAAAAATAAGCTTAGTACCTACTAAAAATTACTATAGCATTGGTCCTTGAAAAATTGAATGCTGCAGCTTAGACTATCTGCTTAACATTGAACAAACACGTTTTATTAAGTAAATACACATATCGTTAATTTTTGAGAAAAATATATAAACGATAAACATATACAAATTCTAAGAACAAACACATAAAAAGGGAAAAAATATACCATTCTTTCATATTATATAAGTTTTAAAGTGTTATAATAAATTCCTAAAAAAATACTCTCAGCAATAAAAATTGCTGCAGCAGTTGTCCTTGAAAGGGGTCCCTATAAAAACTAACTCCATGGACAAACTTCCAATTCCAGTTTCCATAAACAGTACAAAATCTTCATGAAGTAGTGTCAATTTATTACTCATAAATTATAAAGCGTTTGCATTGCACTATTTCCTCCTAATTTTAGCACTTGGATGGAAAATACAAATTAATAATAAAATGATAATAAATGATAAATAAATAAATAAATTATAATAATAAATAATTAATGATAAAATTTAGCTTGATTTTAAGGCTTTGTTTAGGATTACAAAACAATTAAAACATTTTTTGATGTTTTTTTTTTGATAAAAACTGAGTTTTTGAAACAAATTTTTGTTTGCAAACGCATTTCTCAATGTTATGGGAAATTCGGTTATGGGGATGTTCATTAGCAAAGCATAAACTAAAAAGCTAGGTGGGTGGATGGATACTTCGAGTAAATGACCCTTTGAAAGCTAGGGGGATCCAGGGGAATCTGCACACCCCCCCCCCAGCTTTTTTAGGGAGGTAGGTAGACCCGGTGTTGACTAGTTAGTGGTCAAGGGGGGGGGGGTCAGGGGGTCGATTTTCAAACAAAGTCATTTTAAGTCATTTATTTAAGTTTTTTAGCATTAATCAGACCTGTGTACGGTCTGGAAATGCCCCCAGCCCGCTTTATTGCAGGATTTGCCCTCCCCTCCGTTTTATTGGCAAACACAGATTCCACCGACTCCGACTCCACCTCAAATTTCTGCAAATTATATATTGATGTGCAGGTTAGGCGGAATTAAAAGAATCTCAAACAAAATGAACCAATTTGATCGTTTTTTAAATCAATTTAGCTCTTTTCACGTGTATTTTTTTAGAAATTAATAATTTTTAAATGTATTATACGCATAGATGAACACGGTCAACAAGCTAGGGGGGTATTTACCCCGGGTAAATGACATTTCAAAATCTAGGAGGGGGGTCCTAGGGGGAGTCGAACCCCCCTCCCTAGCTTTCTAGAGGGCATAGGTGGGCAGGGGGGAGGGGGTACGGGGGGGGGGTTATCCCCCCCAAAATTTCGGATTTTGCTGAGACCCCTCTAAATTTGGGGCAGTGGGGGACACCCCCCCCCCCCTCGAATTCGCCTCCCAAAGAAAAATTTTTAAGTGTCATAAAAGGACTAAAAAATTTTTCCGCGCTTCGCGCGGAATGTTTATTACCTTATTTCCCCGTTCATTAACTTTTATTACCTTTAAATTCCCCCACTACGCGGGCAGTTTAAATTTCCCCGCTACGCGGGCAGTTTAAATTGGCAATTTATTTTAGTTTTTCAATTGAAATTCGATTATCCCATTCAGTAGTTAGGCATACATGTTTAATAAAACTACTATAAACACTATTATCCTTTTTTTAACGTTTTAAACACATGTTATAAATGTATAGTATAGCTATAAAAAACCGTAAATTTTGTAATTAGTATCATTTGGAATTAAAATTTCTAGTGTATTTTAGCGCCTCAAATTATAAATTTTCTCCTCCAGGGGGCATTGTTCCCCCCGAACCCCCCTGACTGAATTTTTAAGATCACAGAAAATTATGTAGAAATTAGGTAAAAAAAACAAAAGTAAAATGTATGTTTAAGCGCTTCGCGCCGCTTTGACAACACTTTTTCTTCCCCCCCCCCAGACCGACGCCCCTGAAATGAAATCCTGACTGCGCCCTTGCACATTATTATTAAAAGAATTAAAAAAATAAAATTTATAAGTTGCAATAAGGTCTTATTTTAATCTTACACAGTTTTAAAGCATTTATAAGCTTGTTTTACGTTTTTTTACGCGTTTTAAGCTCATTTTAAGGCAGCGCGGAAATATTGGGTACACCCCCCCTCAAAATTTGGGCTCTTGCTCGGACACCCCCCTACCATTTGACCCCCCCTATCCCCCCCCCCCACAATCCGAGAGGCTGCCCACCTATGCTAGAGGGGGTCGCCCCTGGGTGAAGATTTTAAAACCTAGAGTGGGGTCAGGTGGGGTCCAATTTTCAAAGCAAAATACTTTTAAACCATTAAAGGTTAAATAATAGTTTCTTAGAGGGGAGGGGTCGACCCGAGGTGCGAAATTTTGAAATCTAGAGGGGGTCAGGTGGTGTCCGGTGTCTAAATCAAATTAGTTTTAAACCATAATAACTTTAATAATTGTTTTTTTTATAGGATAATACTACATTTTATTGAATAAAAAGTGGTATTCAGGTATAAAAAGGGTGTAAAAACATGAATTCGTGTTAAAAATTTACGTTTTTGGAAGAAAATTTAGTATAAAAAAGTAATTAAAATTTTCTCCAAAGGGGAGGGGGGTCAGATTTCAAAATTTAGAAAGGGGTCAGGGGTAAAAAAATTCGAAAATTAGGGGGGAAGGGGCCCCCCTGGATTTTTCTAGGGGGGCCACCAAAATTTTGAGGCTAGGGGTGTGGACCCCACCCTACCCCCCCTTGTTCATTTATGATTATACGATAAAAACATTAAATTAAGTTTAAAAACCATAAAATTATTAAATTTAAAAAAGAATATAAGTAATTAATTTTGAGAAACTGATTAACTTCAAATTATTGATAAACTTTCAATCTAAAGCAAAAACATGGTTTAGATTCGTGCTTTGATTTTTCGATAAATGATTTTTCATGTGAATATAGGGCTTGGTTAAGGATTAAATTTCACAGTTTTTGGTTTTTTAAATTTAAACATTTGTTATGATAAATATCAAAGATGTTTTATGTTAGAAAATTTTTAAAAAAAATTTAAGACAAAGAAACATTGTTTTTCCTAAGCCTAAGCAAAATCTACAAATCTAGATAAAAATCTAAAAAAAGCCTAAAACTATTGATATTCCAAATAGTTTACTGCTTAAATAAAAAAAATATTTATTTTGGAAGATATTATGCCAAAAATATTCTTTCTAGACACCAAAAGGTTTTAAAAGTATTGTAGAAAGTTTTAAAAACTTTTTTAACTCAAAATATGGCTAATTTCCATTGCAATTGCAATATAGAATATATTGCACAAAATTACGTAATTTAATCAACATTAACAAAATTTACATAATATTAAAAACTACGGTAAATTACGGTAGATTTTGGACGGAGTCCGAGTCGGTGGAATTTAGTGTTTGCCGTTTTATTGCCCACCGCCTAAAAATGAAAAAGTACCCAAAAATTATGGCGGCATTTTTTACCTATATAATGACGCCATCATTGCGAAATTTTTCAGTTTTTAGCCTATTTTAATGCATTTTAAGCCATTGAAGAACTATTTTTACCTTATTTTAGCTTTTTTGTCCTTTTTTTTGCTTTATGCTACAGCTTACATTAGGTTAAATGGATAATACAGCATTTATTTTGTTGCATGAATGCTACAGCATCGATTTGGGATGCCACAGACAGCATCCTTAAGGTGGCGGTGGCCTTTAAGAGTGCATGCTGCAGCATTCATGTTTGTTTAGCAGGTGGTCTATGTTGCAGCATCTATTGTTTCAAGGCCCACTGCTGCTACTACAAGATTTTTAGTGCTAAGCGATTTTTAAAAGAATTAGTATCTTACAAAACTTTTTAATTTTAAAAAATAATATAATAATAATATTGTTTGTTCACATTTTTATGTATTAAGTTTATTAAATTAGGCTTACTTTTGCTGTATTGTGTATTGTATATAGGTTTTTACCCACTTACGTTAAATATTGAGCATCCACTGCAACATGCCGAGAGAAACAAAGGATGATCAAATTGCCAGACTGGAAGCGGAGAATGCGGACCAACAATGAAAACTGATGGATTTGGAGAAAAAATTCGCCAGGATGGAGGAAGAACAAGCTCCTGGTGTCACTAAGCTCACACAGCTCCTAAGGGGGGTCACTAAATTTGATAAAGTTTATGTAAGGCCGTCACAAATGCCGCCTCAAAAATGCTATAAAAAGGGATTTTTGACCTAAAATTAGCGTTTTTTACCTATTTTTCCTTCAAAATCGAAAAACGATATGGGTAAATGCACTCCAGAAAAAAAACAATATGGGTATTTTGCGTTTCTCGGATTTTAGCCCCCCTAATTTGGGGTTTAACCCCCCCCCACTCCGGCCCAACTTGCCCATGTATGATAATAATGTGTTTATATATTCTTATAATTAGATTAGAAATCAGTCTTTTTTAATAATTACGTAATAATAGAATAGTAATATTATTGTCTTGATTATAAAGTCAAGTATCACAAACTTTTTAATCCATAATTTTTATTTAATTAAAGATGATATACATACATGGGCGTAGCCAGGACGGGTCTAGACCCCCCTTTTAGAACGGCGAAGGGAAAAATTTGGGGTTAGACCCCCTCCATAGATGTTTTTGGTCAAGTTCGCTAGGGGGGTCCACCCCCGGGTGGAAAGCCGATATTTTTAGGGGTAGGGTCCAGGGGGGTCCGGACCCTCCTGGCTTTTTAGGGGAGTCGACCCCGGGTGCGAGATTTTAAATTTAGGGGGAAAGGTCAGGGCAGGGGGTTCCAATTTTTTAACAAAATTTTTTTAACTTAATAATTTAAGTGTTTTTTAGGTCTAATATTGAATTTTATGTACTAAAACCAAAAATATATAATACTATATAATATATTAAGGAAAAATATGACACTCAGTCTCAGAAGCGAAACTATTTGGTGCCATTTTTTGAGCACTGCCATTAAGTGTTGTGAACATAAAATGGCAAAACAACTGTTCTTATTTAGGCATGTGTCGTGTAAATGGTCACTGCTAAAAATGTAGCAGTGTTTTTGCGCATATCCTAGCATGCTAACTCGAACGCACTGCATTTTGAAGTACACTGCACTTTTTTGGTAATCTTGTGCGCATATATGCGCATATACTGCACATAAAATAGCACAACCGCGGGAAACAAAAAAAATAAACCGACTAAAAAACCACTACTTAGTTTGCACACTGTACACAAAATACAAACTTTTAGTATAGACATACAAAAATAAAATCCAATGCAATACACAAAAAGATCTATTTATGTATTGCATTGGATTTTATTTTTGTATGTCTATACTAAAAGTTTTTATTTTGTGTACAGTGTGCAAACTAAGTAGTGGTTTTTTAGTGGGTTTATTTTTTTTCTTTCCTGCGGTTGTGCTATTTTATGTGCAGTATATGCGAATATATGCGCACAAGATTGCCAAAAAAGTGCAGTGTACTTTAAAATGCGGTGCGTTCAAGTTAGCATGCTAGGATATGCGCAAAAACACTGCTACATTATTAGCAGTGCCCATTTACACGACACATGCCTAAATAAGAACATTTGTTTTGCCATTTTATGCGCACAACACTTAATGGCAGTGCTCAAAAAATGGCACCAAATAGTTTCGCTTCTGAGACTGAGTGTCATATTTTTCCTTAATATATTATATAGTATTATATATTTTTGCTAAAACCGCCTATTTAGGCCTAAAAAGTGTATTTAAACACTGCTTTTAACTAAAAAACCGTGTTTTTGACAGTACCTAAATAAAAAAAATATACTTTTAAATTGGTCAGTAGGGGGGAGGAGGTCAGCTTCGCTAGGGGGGTCAGGCCGGACCGCTCTCGAGCTTTGGGGAGGGGGAAGGGGGCCCCTGGATTTTTTTAGGGGGGGTCCAAAATTTTGGCTCTAGGGGGGTGGACCCCTCTGTCCCCCGCCCAAAAACATTTATGCCCCCCTCCCTTTTGGGTAGCCAAGGATAAAAATTTAGGGGGTCTAGAACATACATGGGCAAGTTGGTCCGGAGTGGGGGGTTAAAATCCGAGAAACGCAAAATACCCATATCGTTTTTTTTTCTGGAGTGCATTTTACCCATATCGTTTTCGATTTTGAAGAAAAAATAGATAAAAACTCTAATTTTAGGTCAAAAAGCCCTTTTTATTGCATTTTTGAGCTTTTTATTGCTTAAAACATTCATTTTGACCTCAAAACTTAAGTTTGGAAGCAGTTAGAAGTCATTTTAAAGACATTTTTTTCCTTCATATTTCCAAAATTGGGGGGGGGTAACTTTTTCTCCCCCCCACTTCTGAGTGGGGGGGGGGGGTTAAACCCTCCTTCTCAGAATTTGGGGGGGGGTTAACCCCCCAACCCCCCCCCCTGCCCATGTATGGTCTAGAATGACCATTTTTTAAAAATTTTCTCGCGCTTCGCTCAGCGTCCCATTAATTATATAGTATCCACTTGCAAATTTGTATTACTTTGTTTTGTAATCTTGGTATGACCACGCTAGACCCACCCCATTCTTTATGTTTTAATTGGTATCCACTTCCAAATTTGTGTTACTTTGTTTTTTAATCTTGATATGAGCACACTGGATTCCCCCCTTTAGATTTGTTATATAGTGTTATTAAAATTTTTTAGAATTTTAAATTAAAATAGAATATTAAAATTTTTTAAAGGTTAGAAGTAATTTTAAAAACATTTTTGGTACTTTGCATTGTTCAGCGTTCACCCCCTTACGAAGGGTCCCCCCGGGGGACCCTTACGTTTTTTGAATTTTGGAAGGGAAAATTTTTTTTCTTAAATATTAATACAGAAACTTTCCTGATGCCTTCCAAAAGCATAGTAATAGTCAAAAAACCAAATTTTCCCCGCTTCACGGGTAGTTTAAATTGACAATTTATCTTAGTTTTTTGATTTCAAATCGATTTTTCAACTCAATAGTTGAGGCATACATGTTAAATAAAACTACTATAAACACTATTACAGACCTATGCACGATCTGGAAATGCCCCCTCCCCGTTTCATTGGAGGATTTCCCCCCGTTTTATTGCCCCCCCCTGCCAAAAATGAAAAAGTACCCTAAAATTATGACGCCGTTTTTGACCTATGATGACGCCATCATCGCGAATTTTTTGCAGTTTTTAGCCTATTTCAATGTAAGCCATTTTAGACCTATTTTTACCTTATTTTTGCTTTTTTTGTCTTTTTTTTCTTTTCCTTTCTTTTTTTCCTTTGTTTCTTTCTCCCTGTTTGCCCCCCCTCCCGTTTTATTGCCCCCCCCCCGTTTCAAAAAAGTTGCCCCCCGTGCCCCCCCCATTTTGGAATTGCCCCTCCCCGTTTTAACCCCGGGGGGGGGGCAGTGCACAGGCACAGGCCAGACCATACATGGGCACAGGGGGTTAACCCCCCCAAATTCTGAGAAGGGGGAAGGGGGTTTAACCCCCCCACTTAGAAGTGGGGGGAGAAAAGATTAACCCCCCCCCCAATTTTGAAAAATTGAAAAAAAAACTGTCTCTAAAATGACTTCTAACTGCCTCCAAACTTAAGTTTTGAGGTCAAAATGAATGTTTTAAGCAATAAAAAGCTCAAAAATGCAATAAAACGGGCTTTTTGACCTTAAATTAGCGTTTTTTTACCTATTTTTCTTTCAAATTTGAAAAACGATAAGGGTAAAATGCACTCTGGAAAAAAAACGACATAGGTGAGCACGGTCGGGGAAGCTAGGGGGGTGGTTACCCGGGGTAAATCGAATTTTGAATTCTAGGAGGGGGGTCCCAGGGGGTCCGAACCGAACCATACATGGGCACGGGGGGGGGGTTGGGGGGGGGGGGGGGGTGGGTGCGGGGGGGTGGGGGGGGGGGGGGGGGGGGGGGGTGTGGGGGGGGGGGGGGTTTTTGAAATTTAAGGTTAGGTCTAATTTGTTTTGTCGCCTTTGGCCAAGTGTTTCCTGTTTTCTGAACTGGTTTTGCGATGGGTTGCTCGGTCGGTGGGAGGGGGGGGGGGGGGTCGTGGGGGAGGGTTAACCAACCCCCCCCGGGGGGGGGGGGGGGGGGGGGGGGGGCATAAACCCCCCAAATTCTGAGAAGGGGGGTTTAACACCCCCCCCCCCACTCAGAGGTGGGGGGGGGAGAAAAAGTTAACCCCCCCCCACTTTTGGAAAAATGAAACATAAATGGCTTTAAAATGACTTCTAACTGCCTCCAAACTTAAGTTTTGAGGTCAAAATGAATGTTTTAAGCAATAAAAAGCTCAAAAATGCAATAAAAAGGGCTTTTTGACCTAAAATTAGCGTTTTTTTACTTATTTTTCCTTCAAAATCGAAAAACGATATGGGTAAAATGCACTCCAGAAAAAAAACGATATGGGTATTTTGCGTTTCTCGGATTTTAACCCCCCCTAATTTGGGGTTTAACCCCCCCACTCCGGACCAACTTGCCCATGTATGGTCCGAACCCCCCCCTGTAGCTTTTTAGGGGGGGTCGACCCGGGGTGCAAAATTTTAAAATCTAGAGGGGTTTATAGGATAATACTACATTTTATTGAATAAAAAGCCATATTCATGTATAAAAAGGGTGTAAAAGCATAAATATGTGATGAAAATTCACGTTTTTGGAAGAAAATTTAGTATAAAAAAGGTACCTAAAATTTTCCCGAGGGGAGGGGGGTCAGATTTCAAAATCTAGAAAGGGGTCAGGGGTAAAAAATTTGAAAATTTGGGGGGAGGGGGGCCCCTAGATTTTCGTCTAGGGGGGGTCAAAATTTCGAGGCTAGGGGGGGGGTGGACCCCACCCTGCCCCCCCTTTCTCACCTATGAAAAACGATATGGGTATTTTGCGTTTCTCGGATTTTAATCCCCCCTCTTAATTTGGGGTTTAACTCACCACCATTCCGGGCCAACTTGCCCATGTATGGGTATATCCCCCGCCCCCTGCCCACCTATGGTTGCAGACCTGTGCACGGCCCCCCCCCCGGGTTAAAACGAGAGGGGCAAATCCAAAATGGGGGGGCACGGGGGGGCAACTTTTTTGAACCGGGGGGGGGCAATAAAACGGGGGGCAAGCAGGGGGAAAAGAAAAAAAAGAGAAAAAAAGGGGAAAAAAGAGAAAAAAAGAAGGGAAAAGGGACAAAAAAAGCGAAAATAAGGTAAAAATAGGTCTAAAATGGCTTAAAATACATTGAAATAGGCTAAAAACTGCAAAAAATTCGCGATGATGGCGTCATCATAGGTCAAAAATGGCGTCATAATTTTAGGGTACTTTTTCATTTTTTGGCGGGGGGGGGGGGCAATAAAACGAGGGGGGGCAAATCCTCCAATACAACAGGGGGGGCATTTCCAGACCGTGCACAGGTCTGTGGTTGACAGCATTGTTATTGATGCTGAACGAAGAGTCTAACTATGAGGTGAAATCATACACAGGCAAGGTGGCTCGAAAGGGGAAGCGGGTTAAACCTGGATTTAGGGGAGAGGATATTGGAGAAACGCATTTTGCCTTTCAATAAATAATTAATGGAGCGCTGAGCGAAGCGCGAGAAAATTTTTTAAAAATGGTCGTTCTAGACCCCTAAAATTTTATTCTTGGCGACCCAAAAGAGGGGTCTTGTGCGGCGCCCTGCAGGGGGGGGGGGGGGGGGGGGGGGGGGGGGGGCCCAAATTCTAGAGGGGGTTAACCCCCCCCCCTCAGAGGGGGGGGGGGGGGGGGGGGAGCGTTTTCGCCTTTTGGAAAAATGTTTTAAAATGTTTTTTCTGCGTCTTTTTTGGTTTCGAGGTTAGTTTTGTGTTTTAGTGATTGTTTTCTGCAATATGAGTTAAAGTGCTTTTTGAGTGCTTTTTGTCCTTTTATTGTGTTTTCTTCTTTTCTCCTTCGATTTGGGAAAGTTCTCGGCAGAAAGAACTCCAGAAAAGATATTTTGCGTTTCTCGGATTTTAACCCCCCTCTTTTTTCGGTTTTGCCCCCCCCCCTGGACCTACGCCCATGTATGTATATAATCTTTAATTAAATATAAGATTATGGATTAAAAATTTTGTGATACTTGACTTTATAATCAAGACAAATAAAATTACCATTCTATTATTACGTAATTATTAAAAAAAACTATGATTTCTAATCTAATTATAAGCATATATAAACACATTATTATTAAAAGAATTAAAAAATAACATTTATAAGATGCAATAAGGTCTTATTTTAATTTTACACAGTTTTAAAGCATTTATAAGCTGGTTTTACGTCTTATTACGCGTTTAAAGCCCATTTTAAGGCAGCGCGGAAATATTGGGTACACCCAGTGGCGTGCCCAGGATTTCATTTCAAGGGGGGCATAGGTGTTTTTGGTCGGGTCCGCTAGGGGGGGGCCACCCCCGGGTGGAAAACTAAAATTTTTTAGGGGGGGTCCGGGGGGGTCCGGGCCCCCCTGGCTTTTTAGGGGGGTCGACCCCGGGTGCGAGATTTCAAATTTAGGGGGGGTCAGGCGTCAGGGGTCCAATTTTTTAGCAAAATTTTTTTAACTCAATAATTTAAGTGTTTTAGGTCTAATATTGAATTTTATGTATTAAAACAGCCTATTTAGGCCTAAAAAGTGTATTTAAACACTGTTTTTAACTAAAAAACCGTGTTTTTGACAGTAAATAAAAAATATATACTTCTAAATTGGTCGGGAGAGTGGGGAGGCGGGTCAGCCTCGCTAGGGGAGGGTCAGGCCGGACCCCTCTCGAGCTTTGTGGGGGAGGGGGGGGCCTGAATTTTTTCTAGGGGGGTCCAAAATTTTGGCTCTAGGGGGGGGGGGGGGGCCCTTGTTTTTTGGGGGGCAGGGGTGCACCCCCCCTGAGCCTTGGACCCTGGAGTCGGGGGCCTGCCGAGAGCGGTCGCTCCGGGGCTGGACTCTCGTTGGGTTTTTTTTTTCTGTCCGGTTTTGTGTGTTTCCTTTGGCTTGGCTGTCTTTCTTGTTTGCGTGCCTTTCTCGCGTGGGGTGGCCGTTCGGGGTGGTGCTCGTGGACCCCTCTTTGTGGGGGGCGGGGTGCTCCGGTTGAGCGCTTCGGGCTCCTAGAGGGTCTCTGGGCTGGCTCTCTTTGGTTTGTTTTTTTTCTGTAGGTTTTTGTAGTGTTTTTTTTATAATATTTTATATTTTTTACTCTTTTTTAGTTTTTTTGCTTTGGACTAGCTAATTTGATCTAAGGGTCCTGGGTGGGCCTTTTGCTTCGCGGGGGTGTTCTAGGGGACCCCCCGCCCAAAAACACCTATGGGGGGCGGTCTGGGGGGTATATACTAACCCTGAGGGGGGTCTGGGGGGCGGCAGTCTCTCAGAAAGAGGGGGTCTGGCGGGTGAGAGCCAAGCCACCCCAGCGGGGTCAAGGGGTAGTCTCTTGCCAGGGGGTCCAGGGGGACAGAAAAAAAAGCAAAACTATATTTTAAATTGCCAGACTCTTAAAAATCCGAAAAAATTGTGGGTTAAGATTTTTCCGCACAGTTTTCACTTCACAATCACAGCGTTCAATAAAAAACCAGTTGAAATACAGAATAATAATTATTTTTCTATTACATAAAATGTATTTTATTATTATTAGTTCTAATTATAGAGCATTATAATATTTTAAAATATCCCAATGAGCGGCAAAAAGTAGGAATCAAATGCGGTTTTTGCAGATATTTTTTGTTTTGATTCATTGAAAAAATTATAATAAATCTAAAATAAATATTGACTGATATTAAATAAAAAATGTAGCAATGAAAATATGTTCACAGTGGGAATCGCAATCGATCCCTTGACCTCAAAAATTTTGACATTGAGAGGGGGGCTCTACCCGACTGCTCAACATGGCCATCTGCTCAACTGATCTAAAAGAGGTTTATAAACCCACGGCCTTTATTAAATCTAAAATATGCACATACAACAGTTTAACAGCACGAGAGCTATTATCTATGGCAGTTTAAAAATCATATATTTCAATAACAACATACTATTTGGAGCTTTAAATTTCACCAAATTAAATTAAATCCACGTTTTGCCCCAATTTTGAAGAACTTAACCCCCATTTTTTTCAGAAAATCGTATATTAAACCATAAATACAAAAATACATCAGTACTCTTTGCGTACAACAATTCCTCTTTGTTGAAGAAAGTATTTTTTAATAAATACCTAGTAGTGAATATTTTTAAACGTTTAAAAAAAATTTGTTGCAATTTGATATTTAATATTAATTACTTCAACTACTACCAATAATATAATTGTGTATTTTATAATCATGGTATTTCTGCTTTTTTAACACTCATATTAATTTTTATGGAAATATTTTTGTATTTCGCGAGATCTTGCAGACATGTGCACTGCCCCCCACGGGGGTTAAAACGGGGGGGGAGGGCAATTCCAAAATGGAGGGGGGCACGGGGGGGGCGACTTTTTTGAAAACGGGGGAGAGGCAATAAAACGGGGGGGGGGCAAGCAGGGGGGGAAAGAAAAAGAGAAAAAAAGGAGAAAAAAAGAGTAAAAAAAAAAGGGAAAAGGGAAAAAAGGGACAAAAAAGCGGAAATAAGGTAAAGATAGGTCTAATATGGCTTAAAATACTTTGAAATTAGGCTTAAAACTGCAACAAAATCCCAATGATGGCGTCATAATAGGTCAAAAATTGCGCCATAATTTTGGGTACTCTTTCATTTTTTGGCGGGGGGGGGGGGGCAATAAAACGGGGGGGGGCAAATCCTCCAATAAAACGGGGGGGGCATTTTCAGACCGTGCACAGGTCTGGATCTTGTATGCCAAAAATCGCGATTTTCCATACTTAAAAAAACTCTCCAGAGAGACCTTAAGCACTTATCAAAAAAAGTTTCTTAATAAACTAAAATTTAGGGTAACTGACTTATTTTCAGCCACTTTTTTTATTTTTAGAGTAAGTTTTTTTTTGGTTTTTTCAATCGACCCAAGATTTGGTCTAAAAATCAAATGATAGCTATTTTTGTTATTCCAGTGCAAAATTTTAAAATTACTGCTACACTTAAAGATCAGTGGAGGTTTAAAGTCTTTTTATAGTGGACGAAATTAAGGCGCGAGCCATTAACTTCGGCCACCTAGAAAAAACTTGCTATAACTATTGCCAAAACAAACAATAAAAATTTTTAAAGGTTGCAAATTTATCCTTAGGTATTGTTCTAGTAGGGTAGTGCATTTAATTTCGGCAAATTTTCCCAATTGGGCATTTTTGATTTTGGACTATATCTTTGGTAATACTGGACGGAATACGACGTTTGATAGCTCAAATGAGAGCTAATTATATGTAAATGACTGTCGTGAGCTTTTTATTTGTTATGTTATGATATTTTCATGTGAAATTGTGTGATTTATAAAAAATAAAATTGTTACTCGTTTTTAGAACATGGGCATTTCATGATTACGCAATAAATTGGTTTAAAAAATAAACTGGTTCTACGTGGTTCTACGTTGCGTCTTAACGTTGTACGTTGCGTCTTATGAAGAGTCTTAACCATAGGGGTGAAACATTTTCTCCCCTCCTAGCTTGTCTTAGCGCCTGCCCTTTGCATAATTTGCATAGGGAAGATAAGTTTTAGGTTATTCAACAACAACAACAACGTTGCGTCTGTGGTGAGCAATCGTTATAAAATAAAATAGTGTAATTTTGGCAGTCTTATACTGTAGGTAAAAACGGATTGAATTAGGTGGTCGGGTGTTAAATTGTAGTTGTAAATAGTTAGAAGACAACGTTGAAATGTGTAAGGGTCATTGCACTGCACTTAAACTCGATTAATAGGGCCCTTTTAAAAAATGCCAAAATTAAATGGACTTTTTTCCCAAATTTTGCTCATTTTGATACCATTTGGCATTTTAGCTGTAACTTTTTGCCAGTTACACGTTGAACAACAAGTAGAAGCTTAAATTAAAAAAAAACTGTCTGAAAATAATGATAGGCTTTTAAATTTTTGAAAATGATGATTTTTTGACTGAGAAACAATTGATTGTTTGTAACGTGCCGAAATTCAACGCACATATTTAATTTCGGCAATTTTCCATTTTTTTAAAAACTGATTTAATTAAGTAAAAAAAAATACTTTCATACAGTGAAACTTTTGTGAGTACAATGATATTTGAAAACGACAAAAAACGGCAGGTTCTTTCACCTAAATTTTAAGGTGGCCGAAATTACCAGAATCTTAAAATGCGCAGTTAGTTAAACGCATTGCAAAGTGATTTTGAAGAAAATATTAAAACGTGAAAATTAACAATTTTAAGCTATAAATAGAAGTTATTTTAAGGTTATATACATAGGTGTCCAACCAGCCTGGACTGCCCGGACCGGCCCCCCCCCCCCCCCGAGGGCCCGTCCAGGGTACCCCCTCCCCCCTAGCGCCCATTTTGGACCCTCCCTCCCCCCAAAATCCCCGGTCCAGGCCTACCCCCCTGCCCTGAAGGCGGTTTTTGACCCTCCCCCCCCTAACAGCTGTTCCACCCCCCCCCCCATCTCACCCCCCTCTAATGTGCGATAGGAATAAAAATAGTTTTTTTTTCGTGCGCGCGACCTGAAAATATACAGGCTCAAAATTCGTCGCGCACAAATTTCGTGCGCTAACTTCATATACGTATATATTCCTCATAAATATAACAATAATTTTAGTGTTCTATACAAATTTTTTATAATTTATAATAAACCTTAGGTTTTTTACAAACTGGTTGGTACGTTACATTAAAAAAAAAAAAAATAAAAATCAGATGTTCGTTTTAAAAAACGAACCGTTTTTTAAAAACAAACGGTCCGTTTTTTTAAAAAACGACTGTCCGTTTTTTTGCGCTGCCGCCGTTCGTTAAACACTTGCCCGGCAAGTTGCCGCATGCAAAAATAATGAAAATGAAAACAAAATACAATGATTATTATTTATTTAATTATGTAACCGGAAAATAAGAAAGAAAGTGGTCAAACTTTTACCGGAAGCAAAAAAAATCAACATTAAGGTACATTTTATAATTTGTTAACGTTTTTAAGCAGTTTCCAAAAAGTTTTTTTGGCAGGTCCAGGCTATGCGCCCCCAGAGTCCCAGTCAGGCTTCCCCCCCCTAAGGACCCTTCAGTCCAGGCTACCCCGCGGTAAAATCTCTCGAAAATCTGGTCCCAGACTGACCCCCCCTCCTGGGCCTACAAAATGGTAAAAAATGGGCTGACCCCGGGGTCAAACCCCCCCCCCCCCAAGCCGTCAGGGGTCGGACACCTATGGTTATATAGTGCTTCATTCTAAATTTGATGCAGTTTAAACACAAAGCAAAAATTAAGTAAATCACAAAAAATTCACTTTTTCTATGAAAATGTTGATAATGCAGAATAACACCAATATAAAACTGTTGAAAAAACACTTTATTCAACATTCATCCAGTTACTTTTGCGCTAGTTTTTTTTTGCTTTAAAAATAAGCCAATTTTCTAATACCCTAAATTGGTGGCCAAAATTAAGGCCTGGCCGAAATTAATTTAGATACCCTACTTTTAAAAAAGGTAATTTTAGAGCCATAAAAAAGATTTTTTGCTTTAAATAGTATTGTTTTTATTATTACTTTTAAAGCAAAAAATCTTTTTTATGGCTCAAAAATGACCGGGATCCCCATCAATCTCTAGGTCAAAATTGACCCAAAAACATTGTTTAATAGTAGTATTATTAATTAAATATTAACCTAGCAGTGTTCAAATCTATGCACTGCCCCACTCTCTGGTGGGTTTTATTGGGGGGAGCAATTACAAAAAAGGGGGCACAGGAGAAGGGGCAAATTTTTTTAAACAGGGAGGGGGGCAATAAAACGGGGGAGGAAAAGAGGAGGGAAAAAAGAAGAAAATAGGTCAAAAAAGCGAGATTTAAGTAACAAAAGGTCATAAATGACTTAAAAATCCTTGAAATAGGCTAAAAATGCAAAAATTTTTCGCGATTATGGTGTCATACATAGATGTTTTTGGTCGGGTCCGCCAGAGGGGTCCCCTCTGGGTGAAAGCATACATGGGCACGGGGGGGGGGGGGGTTGGGGGGGGGTTAACCCCCGATTCTAGAAGTGGGGTTTAACCCCCCACTCAAAGTGGGGGGAGAAAAGTTAACCCCCCCCCAATTTTGGAAAAAGAAGAAAAAAAAATGTCTTTAAAAATGACTTCTAACTGCCTTCCAAACTTAAGTTTTGAGGTCCAAATGAATGTTTTAAGCAATAAAAAGCTCAAAAATGCAATAAAAAAGGGCTCTTTTGACCTTAAATTAGCGTTTTTACCTATTTCCTTCAAAATCGAAAAACGATATGGGAAAATGCACTCAAGAAAAACGATATGGGTATTTGCGTTTCTCGGATTTTAACCCCCTAATTTGGGTTAACCCCACTCCAGGAGCACAACTTGCCCATGTATGGGTGAAAGCCAAAAATTTTTATGGGGGTCCAGGGCCGGGCCCTCTGGCTTTTAAGGGGGGTCGACCCCGGATGCGAGATTTCAAATTTAGGGGGTCAGGGGGTCCGATTTTTTAAAAAAGTTTTTTCTTAAATCAATAATTTAAGTGTTTTTAGGTTTAATATTGAATTTTATATACTTAAACTACCTATTTAGACCTAAAAAGTGTATTTAAACACAGTTTTTAACTAAAAAAACCATGTTTTTGACAGTAAATAAAAAATTATACTTCTAAATTGGTGGGGGGAGGGGGTCAGCCTCGCTAGGGGGTTCACGCCGGACCGCGCTTGAGCTTTTGGGGTGGAAGGATGCCCCTGGATTTTTTCTGGGGGGGTCCAAAAATTTGGCTTTGAGGTGGAGGTGGACCCCTCTGCTCCCCCCCCCCAAAAAAAAAACATCTATGGTGTCATAATAGGTCAAAAATAGCGCCCTAATCTTTGGGTACCTTTTTATTTTTGGGCGGGGGGAGGGGGGCGTGACACAACCACTATATAATATTCCTGGGGGGGCAGGCATTTCCTTTCCAACCATGAACAGGTCTGGAGGTTTTAAAACAAATTGGTGGGAGGAGACGCGTGGTATGGGAATCATTATCATACCAATATAGCAATTTCTATATTTTTATTTTTTATTATCTATATTTTATTTTATTATTTTCTAAAATTGTAAAATAAATTTTAAACCAAACTGCTAATAATAAATTGTGTTGCATGAGGTCCTGAAATATTATGTTGAAAAACCTTAGAACAAAATGGCATAGGTATTTGTAAAAAATTTAAGAACAGAATAAAAATTATTATTGCTGAAAGATATTCAAAAACCAGTAATTTATACTTTCTAAAAAAATAATACATAAATTATACAAACCTGAAAAACACAATTTTTGTTTAGTTTGTTTTTTCTCTTAAATAATTTTTCAACCGAAATACTGTTCAGGAAATACTGCTTTCCGCGGAAAGTTAGCATCCACAGATGCTGCAGTATCTACTCTTAAACGACTTGAACATGGAACAAACACATTTTTTATTGAATTATTACATATTACATTACTGTCAATTTTTGAGCCAAAAATACAACAAAATGTGTATAATTTTATGAACAAATACATAAAAATATGAATAAACAAGAAATATATATATCATTTTTTCAAATTATTTAAGTTTTGAAGAATCTAACGATTTTTTTAAAAATAAGCTTAGTACCTACTAAAAATTACTATAGCATTGGTCCTTGAAAAATTGAATGCTGCAGCTTGGACTATCTGCTTAACATTGAACAAACACGTTTTATTAAGTAAATACACATATCGTTAATTTTTGAGAAAAATATATAAACGATAAACATATACAAATTCTAAGAACAAACACATAAAAAGGGAAAAAATATACCATTCTTTCATATTATATAAGTTTTAAAGTGTTATAATAAATTCCTAAAAAATACTCTCAGCAATAAAAATTGCTGCAGCAGTTGTCCTTAAAGGGGTCCCTATAAAAACTAACTCCATGGACAAACTTCCAATTCCAGTTTCCATAAACAGTACAAAATCTTCATGAAGTAGTGTCAATTTATTACTCATAAATTATAAAGCGTTTGCATTGCACTATTTCCTCCTAATTTTAGCACTTGGATGGAAAATACAAATTAATAATAAAATGATAATAAATGATAAATAAATAAATAAATTATAATAATAAATAGTTAATGATAAAATTTAGCTTGATTTAAAGGCTTTATTTAGGATTACAAAACAATTAAAACATTTTTTGATGTTTTTTTTTGATAAAAACTGAGTTTTTGAAACAAATTTTTGTTTGCAAACGCATTTCTCAATGTTATGGGAAATTTTTACGGTTTATGGGGAATTCGATTATGGGGATGTTCATTAGCGAAGCATGAACTAAAAAGCTAGGTGGGTGGATACTTCGAGTAAATGACCCTTTGAAAGCTAGGGGGATCCAGGGGGAATCTGCACACCCCCCCCCAGCTTTTTTAGGGAGGTAGGTAGACCCGGTGTTGACTAGTTAGTGGTCAAGGGGGGGGGGGTCAGGGGGGTCGATTTTTAAACAAAGTCATTTTAAGTCATTTATTTAAGTTTTTTAGCATTAATCAGACCTGTGTACGTACCGTCTGGAAATGCCCCCAGCCCGCTTTATTGCAGGATTTGCCCTCCCCTCTGTTTTATTGGCAAACACAGATTCCACCGACTCCGCCTCAAATTTCTGCAAATTATATATTGATGTGCAGGTTAGGCGGAATTAAAAGAATCTCAAACAAAATGAACCAATTTGATTGTTTTTTTAAATCAATTTAGTTCTTTTCACGTGTATTTTTTTAGAAATTAATAATTTTTAAATGTATTATACGCATAGATGAACACGGTCAAAAAGCTAGGGGGGTATTTACCCCGGGTAAATGACATTTCAAAATCTAGGAGGGGTGTCCTAGGGGGAGTCGAACCCCTCCCCTAGCTTTCTAGAGGGCATCAGTGGGCGGGGGGAGGGGGTTGGGGGGGGGGGGGTCACACCCCCAAATTTTGGATTTTGCGGCCGTAATACATCTCTTAAATTTGGGGCAGTTGGCACCCCCCCCCCCCCCAATTCGCCTCCCAAGAAAAAATTTTAAGGCTTATAAAAGGACTAAAATTTCTGTGTCTTGGCTAATGTTTATTACCTCATTCCCCGTTCATTAACTTTTATTACCTTTAAATTCCCCCACTACGCGGGCAGTTTAAATTTCCCCGCTACGTGGTAAAATTCCTCAAATTGTCAATTTATTTTAGTTTTTCAATTGAAATTCGATTATCCCATTCAGTAGTTAGGCATACATGTTTAATAAAATGACTATAAACACTATTATCCTTTTTTTATTGTTTTAAACAGAAGAAAAAATGTATAGTATAGCTATAAAAAACCTTAAATTCTGTAATTATTATCATTTGGAATTAAAATTTCTAGTGTATTTTAGCGCCTCAAATTATAAATTTTCTCCTCCAGGGGGCATTGTTCCCCCCTAGCCCCTTTGACTGAATTTTTAAGATCACAGAAAATTATGAATAAATTAGGTAAAAAAAACAAAAGTAAAATGTATGTTTGAGTGTTTTGTCCCCTCTTCAAAAATATCTCATAAAAAAAAAAAAAAAACTGTCTGCCCCTGAAATGAAATCCTGACTGCGCCCTTGCACATTTATTATTAAAAGAATTAAAAAAATAAAATTTATAAGTTGCAATAAGGTCTTATTTTAATCTTACACAGTTTTAAAGCATTTATAAGCTTGTTTTATGTTTATGTTCCTAGTTTAAGCTTTCATTTTAAGGCAGCGCGGAAATATTGGGTACACCTCCTTTCAAAATTTGGGCTCTAGCTAGGAACACTTATGAAAATTTGACCCCCCTATACCCCCCCCCCCAAAATCCGAGAGGCTGCCCACCTATGCTGGGGCGAGAGGGGGTCGACCCGGGGGTGAAGATTTTAAAAACCTAGAGTCGGGGGTCAGGTGGGGTCCAATTTTCAAAGCAGAAATACTTTTAAACCATTAAAGGTTAAATAAAAGTTACTTAGGAGGAGAGGGCTTTATTAGGTGTGAAATTTTGAAATCTAGAGGGGGTCAGGTGGTGTCCGGTGTCTAAATCAAATTAGTTTTAAACCATAATAACTTTAATAATTGTTTTTTTTTTATAGGATAATACTACATTTGATTGAATAAAGTGGTATTCAGGTATAAAAAGGGTGTAAAAATATTAATCGTGTCTTAAAAATTTATGTTTTTGGAAGAAAATCTAGTATAAAAGTAATTAAAATTTTCTCCAAAGGGGAGGGGGGTCAGATTTCAAAATTTAAGAAAGGGGTCAGGGTAAAATTTGAAAATTAGGGAAGGGGCCCCCCTGATTTTTTAGGGCCACCAAAATTTTGAGGCTAGGGGTGGGACCCCACCCTACCCCCCCTTGTTCATTTATGATTATACGATAAATACATTGACCAAGTTTAAAAACCATTAGAATTATTAAATTTAAAAAAGAATATAAGTAATTAATTTTGAGAAACTGATTGGCTTCAAATTATTTCTAAACTTTCAATCTAAAGCAAAAACATGGTTTATATTCGTGCTTTGATTTTTCGATAAATGATTTTTCATGTGAATATAGGGCTTGGTTAAGGATTAAATTTCACAGTTTTTGTTTTTTAAATTTAAACATTTGTTATGAAAAATATCAAAGATGTTTTATGTTATAAAATTTATTAAATAAATTTAAGAAAAAGAAACATAGTTTTTCCTAAGCCTAAGCAAAATCTACAAATCTAGATAAAAATCTAAAAAAAGCCTAAAACTATTGATATTCCAAATAGTTTACTGCTTAAATAAAAAAAATATTTATTTCGGAAGATATTATGCCAAAAATATTCTTTCTAGACACCAAAAGGTTTTAAAAGTATTGTCGAAAGTTTTAAAAAGTTTTTTAACTCAAAATATGGCTAATTTCTATTGCAATTGCAATATAGAATATATTGCACGAAATTACGTAATTTAATCAACATTAACAAAATTTACATAATTTTAAAAACCAGTAAGATACGGTAGATTTGGACGGAGTCCATTCGGTGGAATTTAGTGTTTCCCCGTTTTATTGCCCTCCGCCTAAAAATGAAAAAGTACCCAAAAATTATGGCGGCATTTTTTTACCTATATAATGACGCCATCATTTGCGAAATTTTTCAGTTTTTAGCCTATTTTAATGCATTTTAAGCCATTGAAGAACTATTTGTCCCTTGTTTTAGCTTTTTTGGCCTTTTTTTGCTTTATGCTACAGCTTACATTAGGTTAAATGGATAATACAGCATTTATTTTGTTGAATGAATGCTACAGCATTGATTTGGGATGCCACAGACAGCATCCTTAAGGTGGCGGTGGCCCTTAAGAGTGCATGCTGCAGCATTCTATGTTTGTTTAAGCAGGTGGTCTATGTTGCAGCATCTATTGTTTCAAGGCCCACTGCTGCTACTACAAGATTTTTAGTGCTAAGCGATTTTTAAAGAATTAGTATCTCTCAAAACTTTTTAATTTTAAAAATTAATATAATAATAATATTGTTTGTTCACATTTTTATGTATTAAGTTTATTAAATTAGGCTTACTTTTGCTGTATTGTGTATTGTATATAGGTTTTTACCCACTTACGTTAAAATATTGAGCATCCACTGCAACATGCAGAAACAAAGGATGATCAAATTGCCAGACTGGAAGCAGGATGTCCGGACCAACAATGAAAACTGATGGATTTGGAGAAAAAATTCGCCAGGATGGAGGAAGAACAAGCTCCTGGTGTCACTAAGCTCACACAGCTCCTAAGGGGGGTCACTAAATTTGATAAAGTTTATGTAAGGCCGTCACAAATGCCGCCTCAAAAATGCTATAAAAAGGGATTTTCATAAATCTAGCGTTTTTTACCTATTTTTCCTTCAAAATCGAAAAACGATATGGGTAAATGCACTCCCAAAAAAAAACAATATGGGTATTTTGCGTTTATTTCGGATTTTAGCCCCCCTAATTTGGGGTTTAACCCCCCCCCCCACTCCGGCCCAACTTGCCCATGTATGATAATAATGTGTTTATATATTCTTATAATTAGATTAGAAATCAGTCTTTTTTAATAATTACGTAATAATAGAATAGTAATATTATTGTCTTGATTATAAAGTCAGTGTCACAAACTTTTTAATCCATAATTTTTATTTAATTAAAGATGATATCATTGCGTGGGCGTAGCCGGGCGGTGAGCCCCCCTTTTAGAACGGCGAAGGAAAAATTTGGGGGTAAACCCCCTCCATAGGTGTTTTTGGTCAAGTTCGCTAGGGGGGTCCACCACCGAGGTGGAAAGCCAAAATTTTTAGGGGGAGTACAGGGGGGTCCGGACCCCCCTTACTTTTCGAGAATCAACCAATTAGAGATTTTAAATTTGGGGGAAAGGTGAGGGCAGGGGGTTCCAATTTTTTAACAAAATTTTTTTTAACTTAATAATTTAATGTTTTTAGGTCTAATTGAATTTTATGTACTAAAACCAAAAATATATAATACTATATAATATATTAAGGAAAAATATGACACTCAGTCTCGCGCAAGCGAGAACCTTGGTGCCATTTTTTGAGCACTGCCGTTAAGTGTTGTGAACATAAAATGGCAAAACAACTATTTTT